>CM068738.1:40726236-40896236 GCA_035136125.1 Quercus rubra
TTTTTATTTCCTATTTTTATAAGGTCCACTTGTATTTGGAATGTGTGTAATAGGTTTCTAAAGTCATCAAGTTTGAGGTGGGTCACGGTTCTCGTATTTGCTTTTGGCTTGATCCATGGTTCAGGAAGGTGATCCACTTATCCTTAAGGAGGTCTTTCCGGCACCATTTCAAATGGCCTGAAATAAGGAGGCTTGCATGGTAGCCTATATGTGTTGGTATAACAAAGTTATTCATTGGGACATACTCTTTACCGGATCAGTCCATGATTGGGAGATGGAGATTTTACAATATTTTCTTGTCCTTCTCTATTCCCATATAAAATTGGTAGGGTTAGGGATGACTGGATTTGTTGGACTCATGCTAGGAGTAGTATTTTTGAAGTTTAGTCTTACTGTAAGGCTCTCATAGAACTTAAAAGGAGAATGTCCACTATTTTTTCAAACTTGAAAACAACAAAAGTAATAAGCAACAGGGGATTTTTTTATGCTTGTGCCCTACTAGCTGGCAGGTATATTAGTATTATTGCACCTAAATGTGTTTGCTTCATTCTTTATGCTTCCGGAAAGCAGAATAGGTTAAAGAAATGAAGAGTCCCGATTTGTCTTTTTAGTTTTTCAATCTATGATCTATCTCTTTTGTTTGTTTGTTTGTTTGTTTTTAGTGCGATTCCTCATGTGGGACAGTATCTTGTATGTGATGGAGTTTTTTTTTTTTTTTTTTCCCATTCATTTTATGTGTTCATTGGCCATCTTATCTAGATTTTATGAAAAGGTTTGGTAATCTGAATTTGTATCTTGATGTGCTGCCACCCATTGTCTATTTTAAATTGATATGTTAGTTGTTGCAAAGAGCTGCATAATTTTATATTGATGTACAGTAGTCTATTAAATGGATAAATCACACATCAGTTATCACTGTTAATTGTTGCAGAGTTTAAACATCATTACTGCCTAAAAAATTCCTGTTTGCAAAGGGAATCACACAATTTGATTTCTCTTGCCGGAATTGAATTTCATCTGATTTGGAAACAGTCTTATGAATCTAGCCACCTTTGCCAACTGATTTAGGAAGTGAATTTTTGTTTTGCCAGGTATTCGTTAAATTGTACGGAAATTGCCTCCCATCTCCAATGGGTTAAAATTATTAGATGGTAGGGAACACCCGCTTACCTTGCAAGTGCAATATCTTAAGATCAGGACTTAGTTGACTTTAGATGGTAGCCTAGTTGCATGTCAGACTCAAAATGAGGAAAGTTCTTTTCTTTTTCGTTTTAAATGAAATTTGAAGAGAGGCTCTTTGTTAATTTTTGAGTGTGAAACAAGCATCTGTGCTTCCTTTGCTCTTAACATGTATGAGATAACCCACGAAGTTAGTCTGGTGTCAGCATTTTGATGTATTGGAATTGATGATTCCCTCAGCAATGTTGAATACAATAGTTTGTTGTTACTTGGCTTATAGATGCTGTCTTGCATATTTGTAGTCGTAGTCAGATGAAGCTAGGTAGGGACTTGTCTTCTAGGTGCTGAGCTAGTGCCAAAAACATAGTATTTGAACGACTAATAAAATCATTTTGGATATACTGTTTTCTTAGACTTCGTAGTCCATGCAATGGAAGCGATTTTGGGGGTGTGATCAATCCAAGAGTCAGCTTTTTCGATAATAGTTGTAGCCTTTAGGATTATTATTAGCATTAACTATATACCCTACTACTTCCAAGACAAAATGTAATGCTTCAATATTTTTTCTGATTAGAAGTCCCGGACACAATGCCAGATAAATTTTTTCTTAATGCCCTTTGGGCTAGTTTGCTTCTCTATGGGCACTGCTTTGAACCTTACAGAAGTTACAACTTGAGAACTTATACTTTCAGCATTTAATTTTAACATCTTGCACAATTGTGTCCAGCTCCCAACTGAGTAACGGCCTTGGTTTGTGTGTGCATTCATGCAATTTTTGCTATTTCCTTGTGTGATCAAATTATTTATGCCCACCAGATCTGCTCTCATATTGAACAGCTTATGTTTATGCTGCCTCTGGCAAACATGAAAGAGCCTAGTACGCATGCTTCAATTAGCTCCTTAAGCTGTACAGATTCGTTTGATTTGTTTTTCCCCAATTACTGTATCACAATTAAGTTCGAAAGATTTTCCTCAAACATTTAGCCATCATGTTGGGAATTTGTTGAATGTTTTTCTCCCAAACTTGTTGCAGGCCCTTATATCATGTGAATGGATGCCCGCCTGACATGTATTTTTCGTTTATTAGTAAACTTTTCGGTTCAGCAAAAATATAAAAGAAAAGTCAAGTAGTTTGAAAAACATTTCCAAATATACACTAGCACAAAAAATTAAACGAGAAGATTTGGAGTTCGGACTTAAGAATCTTGTCTCAATGGCACTATCTAATTTTCCTATGAAGAGGAATCTGGGTTTGCATATCTATTTTCTGACTTTTTGTAAAGGAAAAAAAAAAAAAAAAAAAAAAAAAAGAAGCTATTTTTTAAGTGTGCTACAAATTAAACCATTTTGTTTCATAACACTTACTTGCCTGAGTCAAGCAAGATTCCAAAATCAATCCATTACAATCAAGAGATACATTATTGGAAGTGTGAGGATAAATAGGCTGAGTGGGAGTATTTGGCCGTGGGGTGCGTTTGAGGATACTTAGGAAACCCAGGATGGTCGTTGGGTTTATTAAGTTTAAGGATCAATGAGCCGAGGATGAGAAATAACAAGTTGGTAGTAGTTCCTGAGGAGTCGAGCTTCCTTGGGACAGCATTGTGAAAGGTTGGAATAAAAGGTAATCTTTCCTTTTATGGATAAGGTTCAAGGAAGATAATCCACAACAAAAGAAGAAATATCTGGGGAGAATGTTGCTACTATCACATTAAATGTTCCGAATATAATCAATTGGCCACATTTATGTGGAAATAACCCTTGAACAAAGATATCTCAGTTCACAACTATTCACAAAGTTTCCGGGATGTTTCTGTTGAGATAAGCATCCAAGAGGTCACCTACATGATCAACAAGTGAAGGGTTGGGATTGAAAATAATAGGACCATATAAGGGAAAAGTTCTCATGAAAAAGGGGGCATGTAATCAGAGAAGTAAAAAAGAGAAGAAAGAACATTTTGTACTTAGATAAACTTGAATGAATATAAGAACACTTCTTCCTCGGACTTAACCAATGAGTATTATTTCCATTAAATTGTGTTTTCTTATTTTCTTGGCACGAATCCAATCTATTGAGACCCACACTTGATTTGTTGAGTCTTTTGCCTGTAAAATCAATTCTCTAACAAACATATTATTTTCGACTTGTTGGGCCATCATCCGTTGTTGGTGGGTTGAGAGTCTAATTTTAGTCCTTACAAGAAGTATTAAGTTGAATATAGATGGTAGCTCCAAAGTAAATCGTGATTCTTTGGGAGCTGAGGTAATCATTGGAAATTATGTAGTTCATTAGGTTGTTGGTTTCTCAATTGAAATAGGATATTTAACAAGAATTACTAGACTGACAATTTTAGATGGATTGCAGAAGTCTTGTGGAGGTGATTGGCAGTGGATGGAACAATGCCACGAACAACTCGGGTGGATTAATGGGGAATATTTTGATAGAGGGATTGGCGTTGGTCATGG
The DNA here is from genome assembly GCA_035136125.1 of Quercus rubra. Taxonomy (NCBI): domain Eukaryota; kingdom Viridiplantae; phylum Streptophyta; class Magnoliopsida; order Fagales; family Fagaceae; genus Quercus; species Quercus rubra. Next base: position 40,729,879 of record CM068738.1, read on the forward strand.
TGGAGGTGATTGGCCAAGGAACAATGCCATAAAAAACACTTACGTAGATTAATGGTGTTTATTTTTTATCTATCAGTGATACATAATAATATTTCTCTAATTAAAAATTAAAGAGATCTTATCTAGTAATTGTACGGTTTTTTTTTTTTGGTATAGATTACTTTTATAAAAATAAGTTTGGTAAAAGTAAAACTGTAATTAGAAAAATGTGAGGTAAAAAGGTGTTACATTTTATAGATGGGAAAAAAGAAAATTTAGGCCTAATCCTTTTGGGAATTTTATTTTTCATTTTTTTGGTTGTTAATTTGGAAGGAGGGAGATAGAAATGGCAATGGGTAGCGGCAAGGTTGAAGGGTGAGATTTTCGATCCCACCTCGCATAGTTTTGTCTTATCCCATCTCCACCCCATCTCGTATGATGGGAAAAACTTCCTTACCCCATCCCTGCTCCTTGGGGCTCCACCTTGTCCAGCAAAATTCTACTTCATGTTAATTTTCCCCACAACTATTAATTTTTTTTTTTAATAAAACCTATTTCATTAATATAAATATACTTGAAATTACAACAAAATTTATCCCATCAAAATCAAAATAATTTTTAGCAAGAACAGAATAATATTATCCAAGTGTTTAACAAGATGATATCACAACAAAAACAAAAATATAAATATCCATGCATTTAAATAAGCTAGTATTAATTTGTTTATTTAAATAATAGGGATTTAGGTTATAAAATTTTTACAATTATAGCCTTTATCAACACGGGGTGGGAAGGGGTAGGAAAAAATTATCATCTCTAAGAGTATTCACATCAATTCTTCTATAATACAAAAAAGTTGTAAAATTTACACAATTTTGCTCCTAAACTACCGACATTAGTTGGTGTGTAAATGTGCATATTTACACATTTGCTACAATAATCATATATATTTACACAATTACGATATCTGTGTATCCTATTAGTTTATTATTTTTTTCTCTCTCATCAAACACACTTTCTCACACTAGAAACTCTCCCTCCCTCTTTCTCTTCAACCTCCACTAATCCTCCCACTGCCCAACCGTTACTACCACCACCACCACCACAACCCATTTCAACAATTGATAATCTACACTTAAAATCAATCCAAAATCAACCCAAACATCATAAAACCAATACCAAACCCAACTCCAAAACAACCTAAACCAAAATCAACTTAAAAACAAACCCATAAGGAAAACCTATATTGAAACCCAATGAAAAAACCACCAGAGATGTCATTGCTATCACTGCTGCTGTCACTATCGTTGGAGTTGCCAACATAACCTTGTCGTATGTGTTAGGGGGGGGGGGGATTTGGTATGAGAGAGAGGTAGAGAGTTAGGGGTGGAGATGAGATTGACTCTAAGTTGAGAGACTCGTTGAGATTCAGATGAGACAGATATTAATTAAAGAGGGATATGTTAATAAATAATAATAAAAAATTATTTAAATATAATAGAGTGTATAATAGACAATTCAATGTTGGTTATTTTAAAAAAGTGATTGTGTAAAATAGAAAAAATAGGTTATTATATTAAAATAGACAGAAAATTTTAGACGGACTAATACGAATGCTCTAAGGGAAAGGAATGGAATAAACAAAATTATTTTAGAACATTCATTCCATTCCCTTGTTTGAAGTTTTAATGGAATTAGTCGCATACTTACACAATGCGTGGAAATAAATAATTATTTCATAATTGTAATATAATGTATAATTTGTTCTCTAAAATTTGTTGAAGATAATTTGTTCTCCCTAAATATTAATCAATTTCTATTCGGTCCAATCGATCCCTTTTGGTCAATTTTGGACTAATTAGGCCTTAAATAGATTATTTTTGTACGTTGCATTTTCAATTTTAGCTCAAAAATTCATTTTTTCTTAATTTTTGGATTGAAAAGTATGAAATTTATTATATTTAGGCTAAACTCTTTAGTTTTGAGTTAAAAATACAAACAAAATAAGCATTAGGAATTAGAAATATGAGCCCTAAAAATGCAATAAAAATGATAAATATTCAAAAGTTCTATTTGGTCCACTTTGGTCTTATTCTGTCCATTCTGTCCACTTTGGTCCTATGCAGTCAATTCGATCCAAATTGGTCCTATTTTGTCCACTTCAATTCTATTCTGTCCATTCTGTCACTTTGGTCCTAATCTGTCCATTCATTCTTATTCGGTCCACATTGGTCCACCTTGGTCCTATACAGTGCATTCATTCTTATTCGGTCCACATCGGTCCCCTTCAATGCTATTCGATCCACATTGGTCCTTTTTGTTCTATTCGGTCCTAATCGGTCTTATTCGGTCCACTTCATTCAATTGGTCCAATTCGGTCTATTATTGTCTACTTCAATCCTATTAGGTCCACTCTGTCCTCTTTTGTCCACTTTGGTCCTATCTTGTCGATTCGGTCCAAATTAGTCCTATTTTGTCCACTTCAATCCTATTCAAGCTAGTTCGTTCTATTTAGTCCATTTTGTCCTCTTTGGTCCTAATCTGTCATTTGTTCTTATTCGATCCACATGGGTCCCCTTCAATCCTATTCAGTCCACATTGGTCCACTTTGTTCTATTCAGTCCTACTTGGTCTAATTCGGTCCACCTTGATCCCATTCGGTCCACTTCGATCATTTGCTCCAATTCGGTCCATTTGCATTCAATTCGGTCCATTCGGTCTACTTTAGTCCTATTTGGTTGATTCAGTCCAAATTAGTCCTATTTTGTTCACTTCAGTTCTATTTGGGCCACTTGGTCCTATTCGGTCCATTCTGTCTACTTTGGTCCTAATCTGTCCATTTGTTCTTATTCGGTCTACATCGGTCCCCTTAAATCCTATTCGGTCCACATTGGTCCATTTTGTTCTATTTGGTCATACTCTGTCCAATTCGGTCTACCTTGATCCTATCGGTCTACTTTGCTCATTTGGTCCAATTCGGTCGATTTGTGTCCAACTTTGGTCTATTTTGGTCCAATTCCGTCCTTTTTTTTTTTTTTAGAAGCCATCCATTTTTGTGCACTTACATATGAAGGAAAAGACATGTTTAAGTTGAGAGCACTTAATTCTAAATTCACATTTATTTTAAAATATATATAAATCTCAAACTCGTAATATGTAAAATTTTAAGCATAACATTTATTATTGTCACACTTTTGTTAAGCCACTTTAACGTAGCTTTTCAGTCCGCTTTAGTTTGGCTAAATTTAAGTGTAAGTATTTTCAAACATGAAGGCTACGAATATATAAATTTAATCTTTAGGACAGTTACTCGTTTGTTTTAAATTCATTACTTTTAAATGAATTGCATGAGTTTGATTATACCTTCAAACAAGTTAAATAAATATATATAATTTTTATTTAAATAAATTAGTCAAATTCTTCATTCTATTAAAAGAGATTATTATGATAATCAAAATTTTATTTTCTAATTATATGATAATTTTTAGTTATGTATAATTAATTCTCTAAATTTTATTGTAAGTAATTTGTTCTCCCTAAAAATTAAACATTTTCAAAAAATAATTTTCATCACTCTATTTTCAAATATATAGTTTTATCATTTTATCATTTGTATTGATATTATTCTTTTTTGGAATGGTCCATATTTTTCTAACTATAGTTATTATGCATTATGTTTTTCTAGTTTCTTTTGGTACAATTAAAATTTTTAAGTTTAAAAGTTATTATTCAAATTCTCATTCTCTTAAGGGGATTATTTTAATAACCAAAACTTATCTTATAATTACAATTGATATTACTTAAATAATTGATAGTACGCTCAACCCAAACTTGTATTTTCCCACTTTTAAGTAGATACACTAAATTGGAGTAAAGTGATATGAAATAGACAAAATGGACCGAATAGATCGAAGTGAACCCAATGGACCAAATTGAACAAAATAGTAGATCGAATGAACAAGATAGTGTACCCATCGCCATCCTTAGCATCATTCTTTCCTCTGTCTTGGCTCTTGAATTGAGAAGAACTAGATTGCTTATGGTCCTTATCAAATCCTTTCGCATTGGCATTTTTCATGAACTTCTTGAACTGCCTAGTTTCATTACTTTTGGCCTTTAGTGCTATGCTCTTACTTTTGCTCCCTTTCCCAATTCTAGTCAAACCCAATTCATAGGTTTGCAAGCTGCTAACTAGCTCCGTCAAATGAATTTTGTCAATGTCATTTGATTCTTCAATGACAGTGATCTTGACATGAAATCTCTCAGGCAAAGATCTGAGCGCCTCCTTCACAGTCTTAGGTTTGGGAATTTGTTCTCCAAGATTAAAGGTTGAGTTAACTATGTCCTTCAGCTTAGCATAGAACTCATCAAATGACCCATCCTCCTCCATTTTTATCTCCTCAAAGCTAGTAGTAAGCCTTTGGAGTTTTGAATCCTTGATAGCCTTTGTCCCTTTATAGGTTGCCTGGAGAATGGTCCACAATTCCTTAGCAGTCTTAGTTGAGGATATCTTCTTAAATTCCTCATTGATCACTGCGTTGAATAGAGTATTCAATGCTCTACTATTGAAGTTCATCGCTTTGATCTTGACCTCATCCTAATTAGTCGACGTTTCCTTTGGCTTAGTCCAGCCAATCTTCGCAGCTTGCCAGACCTTCTCATCTAAAAACTGTAAGAAAGTTCTCATGCATACTTTCTAGTATGCATATTTAGCTTCATAAAATAAAGGAGGTCTCTATGCATAGTATGCATAGAGACCATCCTCTATCCATGACTATGCATAGAGACCATCCTCTATCCATGACAAACAGGGTTCAATGTATCACACAGTAAAGATTAAACTTGATCAGAGTGTGCCCGCTCTGATACCACTTGATAGGCCAAAAATGTATTGACCACTTTGGCAAATTAATTAATTAATTACCCAAGTGAATTAATTAAGTCAATTTAGCATGCAATAGCGTGGTAGCACACACAAATCACCAACTAAGTTAAATGCAGCGAAAAATAAATTTGACATAGGTGATTTGTTTACAAATGGAGAAAACCATCGAGGCAAAACCCCACCGGGTGAATTTAAGGTTACAACTCCCGAGAATCCACTATTATCAAAACAAGCGATTATAAGTAAAAGGAATCTCAGTACCTAATACCAACTTACAGTTGAACCCTTACCCCAATACCCAATTGGACTTGTATTGTAGCGGCAATCTTTCTATTCAATGCACAACTTCTAGTACGTGACTAACTAATAATGCATGAATCCCAGTATGTGACTAACACACCAACTTGAGAAGGGTTGTTGGCTGCAAAATTCTTTAGTTCATCAACGATGAAGATCAGGAAGCTCCTTGCTCACAAAACTCTTGGTGTAAAGACATAGTAGCTTCTATAGAGAGAAAGATGAACTAGCGCAAATTCTGTCTCCTGTCGCACAATGTATGTAACAACAATTGCAACCACTTCGTGATAGCCCTTGAAATAATCCTTATATATGTCTAGGATTATGAGAAAAGAAACCCTACACAAACACTCAAGGATATGCGTGTAATCAGATCTGGGATTTCTGATTTCGTAATTCTCGACAAATTCAGCTTCTGTTGGGTTTCTGTCGAGCTTTAACATTAAATCTCGATAGAAAGGATTCTATCAAGACATCTGTCAAGCTTTAATGAACAATGCTTCACTTGTTTCTTGGTCAAATTTGTATGGCTTCAATACTAAATTTGAACACTTGTTTCTTGAAATACTAAACTCATCCTAGATCTACCCAATTACAAGTAAGTAAAGCGCGTTTTGCTAAAGGATTAGCCAATTACATAAATATGTCTCTAACAATAACATTTATTGTTACTACACTTTTGTTGAGCCACATTGACGTAAAATTTTAGTCCACTTTGGTCTGGCTAAATTTAAGTGTAAGAATTTTTAAACATGAAGGCTATGAATATATAAATTTAATCTTTAGGACAATTACTCTTTTTTTTTTTTAAATCCATTACTTTTAAATGAATTGCATGAGTTTTGATTATACCTTCAGGAGAATTAAATATATATAATTTTTATTTAAATAAATTATTGAAATTCTTCATTCTATTAAAAGAGATTATTATGATAATCAAAATTTTATTCTCTAATTATATGATAATTTTTAGTTATGTATAATTTATTCTCTAAATTTTATTGTAAGTAATTTGTTCTCTCTAAAAATTAAACATTTTCAAAAAATAATTTTCATCTCTCTATTTTTTCAAATATATAATTTTATCATTTTTTTTATTGATATTATTCTTTTTTGAAATGGTCCATATTTTTCTAACTATAGTTATTATGCATTATGTTTTTCTAGTTTCTTTTTGTACAATTAAAATTTTTAAGTTTAAAAGTTATTATTCAAATTCTCATTCTCTTAAGGAGGTTATTTTAATAACTAAAACTTATTTTATAATTACAATTGATATTAATTAAATAATTGATAGCACGGTCAACCCAAACTTGTTTTTTCCTACTCTTAAGTAGGTACATTGAATTGAACCAAAGTGATATGAAATAGATAAAATGAACTAAATAGATTGAAGTGAACCCAATGGAACAAATTGGACAAAATAGACCTAAGTAGACCGAATGGACCAAATTGGACCGAATGGACTAAAGTGGACTAAACAAGACCAAATTGACCAAAGTAGACCAAAGTCAACCAAATGGAGTGAACTGGACCAAATTGACCAAAGTAGACCAAATGGACCTATTTGAACTGAAGTAGACCAAATTGGACCAAATTAGATTGAATTAGACCAAACCAAACCAAATTTATGAAGTGGATCGAAATAGACCGAAATGTATTGAATGTCGATCTGTAATTAGCATAGCCAAGATTGTGTTTGATATAAACTTAGATTCTTGCTTCTAAAACAATCAAGTATTAACTCAAACAAAAATCAAACTGAAACTCAGAGAGAGAGAGAGAGAGAGAGTACTTGTAATAAGAACTAAAAAAATACAACACCAAAATGTATGAATCCAAAATAGAGTTTTAACAATGATTCTTCAATATAAAATAGAGTTGAGAGAGAGAGAGAGAGAGAGAGAGAGAGAGAATAAAAAATTTATAGAGAATAAGATGAGAAGAAAAAAGTAGTAAAAGGTAAAAAATATAGTAATAAACATCAAATTATCCAAGTCATGTTATGTAATGTAATAAAATGACATTATATTTTTATATACTATCTTTATAATGCAATATGATAACATCTATGAAATTAAAGAGAAGAAAAAAAAAAGATAACAACTTAAAAACACAACTTATTCATATCAACCCAAAGTAGAGTTCCAAATAATTCAAGAATTCATCAACCTAAAATAGAGATGCAAGAAAAAAAAATCAACCAAAAATGAAAAAAAAAATTGAGAGAGAGAAAGAGAGAGAAAATAACCTTTTGTGTATGAGAAAATATGTAGAGAGAGAGAGAGAGAGAGAGAGAGAGTTGTAAATTTATAGTAAAGTGAGAAGATAAGAAAAGCTAAAAATAAAGGAAGTTAAAGGGATATATGAAAGTGATATTAAGGTAGATAGAAGTGGGAAAATGAAAAGGTAAAAGGGAGGAGAAAAGTTAGAGAAAGTATAACAATAAGTTGGGAAATCAATAAGGAAAAAAAGAGTTAAAAAAAAAGAGAAAATATTGAAAATTAATAGATGATGTGACCGCCGATATATCTTAACGGGAGTATAGTAACAATAAATACTATACTTCTAAATACAAAAAAACAATCTCATGTCAATGGCTTTAGGGGAAATGCCATATCAACTAAAAAATTTAGTTGAAGATTTACTCAGCAAAAAACTAAAATCAAACATTTAAAAAAAAAAAAAAAATTCTCATATATATATTTTAGAAGATTTTATATAATTTTCTTTTCTTTCATTTCCAACTTCCCTTTCTTTTTCTTCACATTTTTTTCCTTACACTAGTTCAATATTAATAGCATATTTAAGGAAATACAATAGGTTAACAAGTGTTCAATTGAAAGAAATAGAGGGGCAAGTGTAGTTTCTCTGTTGCCCGAGAGTTCAGTGTGTACCTCTGAACTCTCTTGCACTGTAGAATTGGTTGGTCCCTTCATCTGAAGGTGGTGTTAGGTCCCTAAGAATACCAAGTGTATTGCTAGACTTGTGGGTTTTTCTTCAGGGGGTTTGGGAAACAGATTTCAAGGTAGTGTTTTGGACTCTTGGGCAATCTCTATGGAGTTTGGTCCCAATTTACATGCACCTCCATTTGTGGTTTCGAAGAAGAAATCAATTATGGTGCCGAGATTCTTTTCTATGAGAAAGATGAACAAAAAAGCCGAACAAGCTTCTTAGTCAAGGGAAGAGGAGCCACCAACTCAGCAGAACCAAACCGAGAAGCTTTCCGAGCCGGTGCATGAGCCAATCGGTGAGCCAATCGAAGCTGAATGTTACAGGCAGGAAGGGGACAAGCATTCAATGAGTAATGGTTGGAGTGATATGAATCTCACTAATCATGGTAGCCCGGAATTTTCGCTGCCATTATCTCCCACAATTAATGGGATTTTAAGCTATCCTAAGAGCATTGATACGGAGTTAAATGCGGGGAATGATGACAGCTCACCAATTATTGCTCCTATTAACTCTAATTCCCAGCAATCCCAACGGCAAGTGTTTAATATGGTTAATATTCCAGACAAATAAAAAGCGCAACAACAACAATGAAGGGTAATGAACCAGATCAGTTCAATCAGCCTCCACACCGTGCCATTTGGAAACCTCCTCCATGGCCGATCCTGAAGGTGAACTCTGATGATGCGATTTTTCAGGAGCAAAATTTTGTGGATGTTGTTTTGGATATAGGAGGTGGATTAGTGTTGTTTTGGAGATTGACTATTGATGTACTTGTGGAGGGTTCGGGCACAAATTATATTGATAAAATGTTTCAAGAAGAAGATAGGGCTGAGATTGGAGTGATCATCTAAGAATGCCAAGGAAATGGCTTGGTACACATGGTCGGAATCATCCCTCTCCCCTTAACTGTCATAAAGCTTGAAACTTTGGCTATATCGAAGGCTTTACAGTTTGATGTTGATCTGAGTTTGGAAGATGTCACCCTAGAGGGAGTTTCAGAGATTGCAATGAACGCTTTGAATGCAGATTCGCAGTCTTTGGAATCCTTTGGTTTACTTAGTCGTGATGTTAAATGTTTTGCAAGTTTATTTCATTGTATTAGATTTTCACATGTTCATAGAGAAGGATTGTCGTATTCTCACATTAAGAGAAACAACAATGGGGTTGCTTATAGTTTGGCTAAAAATGCATTATCCATACAAGATTTTCAAATATGGATGGAAAATATCCCATCTCATATTGGTTCGATTTTACAATTGGATGTTGTTGAATTTTATTAACAAAATCTATCGGTTTCTTTCTCAAAAAAAGAAAAAAAAAAAACAAGTGTTCAATTGTATTCATTAAGGAAGGATTAAGTAGATCCAGGAATTGACTTTCTTAAATTCAAACCTCTAATTTCTTCCCATTTAAAAACGGATGTGTTTGCATATGACATATATTTAATTGTTAAACATAACAGCTCACAATTTATTTGATTAAATAATTTCACAATCCTTAACCATCAAATAAAAAAAAAAAAACCAAAAAAGGAAAAAAGAAAAAAGAAAAAAAAAAGCAGCTTGATCAGTCGACCAATATTAACCCAAAATTAGTGTTACACTCTCACTGTTAAACACACGCACTCTCTCTTCCGTTGGAAAATGTCCCAAAGGAAAAAGGAACGAGGAGCGATCCTCCGACGCAGGACGAAGCGTGATGATCTCCCAGACGAAATCGTGTTAGAAATCTTAGCAAGGTTACCTGTGAAATCTCTCCTAAGATTCAGGTGCGTTTGCAAACCCTGGTACTCTTCCATAGCCAAACCCAGTTTCATCTCCACCCACCATCTTAATCACATTCATCACGGTTATGTAATGCACATTCCTAGGAATATTCCCGCACATTATTCTTCTCTCGCTTGCGACGGCGCATTTGAAACGATACCCGAGTTTAGAGTTCCCTTCACTTTTCAATCTCAGTTTTCCCGCTTTGTGGGTTCATGTAATGGCATGTTGTGTTTCACTGGTCATGGGTCAAAGTTTAATGATGTTTACTTGTGGAACCCCAGTATTAGAAAATTTAAGAGGTTGCCCAATAACCAGTTTCCTCTTCTGACATTCGGAATTGGGTATGATTCCCAGAATAATGACTTCAAGGTTGTTGGGATTTCACAGGCTTTTGCCAATCCTAAGCCTCCCCCTGAGGCTGAGGTGTTCTCGTTGAGCTCGGATTCATGGAAAAGAGTTGAACTTGGAGTCTCGTTGAGACCCAATCTTGTGTACTGCAATTTTATTGATTATTTGCCATCACCATTTGTTAGTGGACATTTGCATTGGATGTTTAAATTTTTAGATGATGAAGGTGGGCAAGGGAGGCGGTGTGCTGATTTGCTTTTGTCATTTGATGTCAATAGTGAGAAATTCAATGAGGTACCACTGCCTAATGAAGGAAGTTGTTTTACGAGATGTGTTACGTCATTCAAGGGGAAGCTGGCTTTGATTGAATTTAGAAGTGTTGCCCAACCATATAGCACGCTATGCTCCATTTGGGTGATGAGGGAGTATGGTGTGATTGATTCCTGGAATAAACTTCGTGTTCTATCAATTGAAAATCTTCATGATTTCATTGGTTTCACCGAGTATGGCTTACATCTAGTTCAAAAAGGGCCTCAGCTGGTCTCTACCGACAGTAAATTAAAGAGGAAACATAAGTATGCTTTAATTGACCCTGAAACTCTACATGAGAAGGAGATTAGCACTCAAGCTGATTATCGTTTAGATGTAGCAACTTACATGGAGAACCTTGCTTTACTAGATGGAAGAAATGTGGTATCTTACTAAGAAGATGGTGCTATGTGTATAAGAAGTGATGTCATTACAGGTATGGATGAATTGAAATCCTTGTCATGTTTTTACTTGTAGCAATAGGCATGTTGGTAATGTTAAAACCATAATTTTCTTCCCGGATTTATATGATCCTTTTATGGGTGTCGCTGTTAAATATTATATATTATATTTGAAATTTGTTTGTGGATGGTTGTTGCACACAGTTCACAAATAAAATCATCATTGGCCAACATAACCTTGTTTTCTTGTGTGTGTCTCTGCTGTGGTGGTAAAAAGAACTCAGAATAGCTTTACAACTCTTTTTTTTCTCCTATATATTATATATAAAGTAATGGCAGAAGAAGTAGAGGGAGAATAAAAAGATATGATGCATAACTTTCTCTTAACCTATTAACTGCACAAGTAGAGGCAAGCAAGCATCTTTTGGTTAATTTACACCTGAAGAATCCTTTATGGTAAAATGTGGAGATTATTTCCAAGCTGAAGATGGTCCCAGGGAATTTGGTAATATACATATAGTCACTAAGAGAATTGAAGATTGAAGACGGTGTTCTCATTTATAATTGTCTCTTTTGGTGGCATAAATTTTAGAGTGATAATTTTTTGTGGAGAGCGGAGGCCCGGCTACCTCAGATTAGTCAGATATTGTTTTTTCTATTTCTTTTTTATTCACATCAGTATGGGAGGGATACGTAGTTTTTTCATTGAATCGAAGCTTTTTCAGTTGGTGGTGGAGGAAGGAGGGAATTTTTTTGCGTTACGTATTTTTGAACGGAGCAAATATTTCATGAAATCAGTGTTTATGGGCAAAAGTGCGGCATTATGGTTGATGAAAAATATAGAACATATGGTGATTGGGGTGAATCCCAAACAGTTTTTCACGCTTAGGGAAGGAGATACTGCATTTACCTTGCAACGGGGATCAAACTCTTTTGGTTAGTTTTTGTTAGTGACTGAACTCAAAATCGGCGGGCTCCGGAGGTCTGTCATAATCCCTGAAGGGAAAGGAAAACATGGTTGGAAGGCTTTTGGTCTAGAATTGAGGAAGATGTTAGAACCCAGTCAATATGCCTTTGGTGGATCAGGTCATTTAAAGTTTATCCCTCAGGCACAGAAACGTAATTCAGTGTTTCATCCATCTCGGTCTTTTGTTGAGACAGTGAAGGGTCCAATGCAGGCAAAAGATGGTATTCATTCTCTCCATAAAATCAAGGCTGTAGGACAGAATAATATAGATGAGGCGATGGGGGAGAAACAGCAGAATAGGATGAAGGAAATGACGGCAGTGCCTCTGTATCAAGCTCGGAAGCAGGTGGTTGATGGTCCGGTGGGTCAGCCTGGTACAGCAGCCGTGAGGGGAGGGAAGGGGAGAGAGAGGAGCATTAATTTGGCCATTAATGTAGGTGAGGATTTACCGGTTCAGAATCAAATCAGATCTCCGTTAATTTTCAGTTTGAATTCAAATAAAACTGAAAATGGCAAGGGGCGTGAATGTGAATTCCTGGGATAAGTATAAAGGAGGAAAAACAGCTTTTAAATGGGTGCCACGGGCTGTCACAGAGAAGTTGAGTGTTGGGTTGGGCCCAAAACAGCTCGAAACCCACTGTGAGCCTATTTTAGGCCCATTGAGTACAAGCCCACGCATTTTAGAGACTGGAGAATTTTCCAGTAGTCGTTTAGGCCCACTCTCATCTACACTTAGTCCTGATGAGACTGAAGAGAGTCCTACGGCTTTTACAACTGGGCTAGTGACGCCGAAGGTTGTATTGAGAAGCGACGATGATGAAAGGAGACTCTCGGTCAATCCGTTGCATGTAGTTTCGCCGGTAGGGGCAACGCAGACCAAGGCAGAGGGTGCTTTGTCAATTCATCGGCGTTGGGTCTCGCCGGTGGAAGTGTCGGGGTGCACCGAGACTCCTCTGAAGCTGGGTTTCAGGCTTAGTTCTGACCGGAACAGCATTTTGGGTTATAATAAGGTGTTGGGTGGGTCGATTTCTGAAGGACAGAGGTGGGTAAGATTCGAATTTGTGCTGAGATTGATCAGAACTCCTCTTTTCGATCAGTTTCTGGAGTTTTTGTTAGCTGGGTCAATGGGTTTTGGAGTATCGGGTCAGGAGGTAAATACTTTCTCTAGCAAGGAACTTTTAAGTTTTCCTAGGGAGGTCATGCTTGTGAAGGATGCAGTGGATTTTTCTGTGGGTTTTGGTGAAACTGAAGTGGTAGATTGTTTACCTCTGCAAATCATTGATCCGGGTGTCTCAACAAATTTGGCAGAATTGGAAGAGGCCACTGAGGTTTTGAGTATTGGGAATAAGTTGGATATTTCTAGCTGGGTGAAGCATAGAATTCCTGGGTTCAGTAAATTGGTTGGGTTGTCAACAACTCGACATGAGAAGCTGTGCATTGCTCTCTTACAGAGGTTAGAAACTGAGATGGAAGTAGCCAATGTGTTACACAGGAGAGAAACAGGTAGTAAAAAAGTGGCTAAGGCCAAAAATAAGGGACGCAGAGAGTTGCAAAACTTGTTATGTTCGGTGAATTATGACAGGAGATAAAGGGTGGTTTTGTGTTGGTGTCAGAAGTTGGGGTTAGTTTAGTGCTTATGGAGATAAAAATGATTTCGTGGAATGTTAGAGGTTTAAATGATCCTCAAAAACGACTTGTGGTGAAGAATTTTCTGCGGGAGTGGAAGTGCGATGTTGTTTGTTTACAAGAGACGAAAATTGCTAGCATGAATAGATAGTTGGTTTGTAGTTTGTGGAGCTGTCCATATGTGGATTGGGCTGTTTTGGAGGCTGATCGAACTGCTGGTGGTATCTTGCTTATGTGGGATAAAAGGGTTTTGGAGAAGTTGGAGGTTTTGGTTGGGACTTTCTCAGTTTCGGTAAAGTGGCAAGGGGTGGGGGACGGTTTTATATGGGCATGTTCAGGGGTTTATGGCCCAAATGAGAATATCGAGAGGGGTCTCATGTGGGATGAGTTGGTGGGTATTCAGCAGTATTGGAGGTTACCGTGGTGTTGCTTTGGGGATTTTAATATTGTTCGTTTCCTTAGTGAGCGTAGGGGTGAGACACGCTTGACCTTGGCTATGGAAAAATTCTCTGAATTTATTGAGGATCTTAACTTGGTTGATTTGCCTTTAGACGGAGGTAGATATACATGGTCAAGTGGTACTGATCAACCAGCGATGTCCAGGATTGATAGAGCATTGGTCACTCCAGATTGGGAGGATCATTTCCCAGATGTTCTTCAAAGGATTTTACCACGTCCTATCTCAGATCACAATCCAATTCTCTTGGAGGCAGGGGGGACGGCAATGGGGAAAAGTCCATTCAAATTTGAAAATATGTGGTTGAGGACAGAGGGATTTGTGGAGAGAGTTCAGTTCTGGTGGAATCGGCATTCTTTTGTAGGTACACCTAGTTTTGTGTTTGCAAAAAAACTGAAGGCTTTGAAAGAGGACATTGTGCAATGGAATCGCCGAGAGTTTGGTAATGTAGAGCGTCAGAAGAAACATTTGTTGGAGGAGCTGAAAAAACTAGATGCCAAGGAAGGGGATCTTGGTCTCACTGATGGGGAGAAAGGTCATAGGGTAGCTTTGAGATCCCGGGTGGAGCATCTTCTTTCCTTGGAAGAAATTTCTTGGAGACAAAAATCTAGGATGTTATGTATCAAGGAAGGGGATAATAACACCAAGTTTTTCCATAAAATGGCTAACTCTCATCGAAGGTTTAATCATCTAAGGACTTTGGAGGTGGATGGGGTGGTTTTTGAGGAGGAATCCGAGGTGATTAATTAGGTAGTACAATTTTATAAAACTTTGTACAAGGAGACTGAGGGGTGGAGGCCTTTTGTGGAGGGTTTGGAATTTGATCATATCGGGGATGTGTAGAGGGTTTGGCTCGAAAGGAAGTTTGAGAGGGAGGAAATACTTCAAGTTGTACGTGATTTGGAAGGTGACAAAGCTCCAGGTCCGGATGGGTTTTCTATGGCATTTTATCATCATTGTTGGAGAGTAGTGAAGAAAGATGTCTTAGCGGTCTTTGAAGAGTTTTTTCAACATTGTAAGTTTGAGAAATCCCTTAATGCTACTTTCATTGCATTAATTCCTAAAAAGAATGATGCCTCTAATATTAGAGATTTTCGGCCTATTAGCTTGGTGGGGAGTGTATATAAAATCTTGTCTAAGGTTTTGGCTAATCGTTTGAGAGTGGTTTTAGATTAGTTGATTTCTGAGGCTCAGAATAGCTTTGTGGGTGGGAGACAAATTCTTGACTCGGTTCTTATTGCGAATGAGTGTGTGGATAGTCGAGGGAAGAGTAGGGTTCCTGGAGTCATTTGTAAACTTGATATTGAGAAAGCCTACGATCATGTGAATTAGGAGGCTTTGTTGAATCTGTTGCATAGAATGGGCTTTGGAGTGAAGTGGTGTAAGTGGATCCGTACTTGTATATCCACAGTTCAGTTCTCTGTTTTGATTAATGGGTCTCTAGCTGATTTCTTTGGGAGTTCAAGAGGTTTAAGACAAGGGGATCCGCTATCTCCTATGCTGTTTTTGATTATGATGGAGGTGTTTAGTAGGATGTTGAGGAGAGTGGAGGGAGTTGGATTGATCCGTGGTTTTAAAGTTGAGGGTAGGAGAGGTGGTGGGGAATGTGTTACACATCTACTGTTTGCAGACGATACTATCTTATTTTGTGATGCAGATGTGGAGCAAATCCTTCATATTCAGTTGTTGTTACTTAGTTTTCAGGCGGTAATAGGTTTGAAGGTTAATGTGCACAAGAGTGAAATGGTTCCAATAGGGGAGGTTGATGATGTGCATGCCCTGGCTGAAATTTTGGGATGCAAAGTTGGAAAGTTGCCTATGTCTTATCTTGGCATGCCTTTGGGGGCTTCACATAACTCCCCTTCAATTTGGAATCCTATTTTGGAAAAATTTGAGCAGAGATTAGCCGGGTGGAAGAAGCTGTATTTGTCTAAGGGGGGTCGGTTGATGTTACTCAAGAGTACACTATCTAGCCTTCCTACTTATTTTCTATCACTATTCACAATTCCTACTCATGTGGCTAATAGAATTGAAAAGTTGCAAAGGGATTTTCTATGGGGTGATAGCAAATCTCATTTGGTAGGATGGGATAAAGTTTGTGCGCCTATAGCCAATGGTGGTTTGGGGATAAGGAAACTTACTACTTTCAATAAGGCCTTATTGGGGAAATGGTTGTGGCGGTTTGGGAAGGAAGAGGATCGGTTATGGAGGAGGGTGGTAGCTTCAAAATATGGGGTAGAATGGGGGGGTTGGACCTCTAAACTGGGTAGGGGAGTTCATGGGTGTGGTTTGTGGAGAGGCATTCGCATAGGGTGGGAGGATTTTAGCAAAAATTGTCAATTTGTTGTTGGGTTGGGGAATAGAGTGAGGTTTTGGCAGGACGGATGGTGTGGGGATCAACCTCTTCACTTGGCTTTCCCAAGGTTGTATGGTATTGCCATTGATAATGAGGTATCTGTTGAAGCTTCTTTGTCAAGGCAGGGGGCGGAGGTTAGAAGAGTTTGGAATGTTCGTTTTATTCGAGAATTTAATGATTAGGAGATGGATGAAGGGCTGCATTTTCTTCGTATTTTGGGAGCTAATACTCCTCCAATGGATGTGGGAGATCGGATGAGATGGAAGTTGAAGCTTAATGGGGATTTTGATATCCGGTCATATTATAACAAATTAAGGAACTCTCCCTCAATTTTCTTTCCTTGGAAAGCTATATGGAAAGTAAAGGCCCCTAGACGAGTTTCCTTTTTTGTTTGGTGTGTAGTTTGGAATAAGATCCTAACGGGTGATAATCTAAGATTGAGGAGATTTTTTGTGGACTGGTGCATTATGTGCCGACACAGTGGAGAAACGGTAGCTCACTTACTTCTTCATTGTGAGATGGCTTATAGGATATAGAGATTTGTCTTTATAACTTTTGGCCTATCTTGGGTTGTACCTAGATCGATCCCAGATGTGCTTTTTGGCTGGTGGAATTGGTTGGGGAAGCACTCGTCTCAGATATGGAATTTAGTTCCGTTGTGCATCTTTTGGTGTATTTGGAAGGAACGAAATAGGCAGATGTTTGAGGATTTGGATAGTTCCGGGGATCAGATGCTTGCTTCTTTTAGTGGAACTCTTTTTGATTGGTCTCGAGCTTGGGGACTCACGACTAGTGATTCTCTCCCTTCTTTCATTAGCTCTCTTTCTCTTTGTAATTAGTTTGTGGATTGGGTTCCTTTTTTTGTTTTTTCTTTGTTTTCCTTCTTGTATTTTCTGGGTTTGCTCTATGTTCTTCATGCATAGAGTAGCCATTCGTTTATATAACATTCTTACTTATCAAAAAAAAAAAAAAAAAAGATATGGGAAAAGAAAAGAAAAGAAAATGGTGCAGGAAATGTTGTCTTTCTTGGAGGGGAGGTTTGTTGGGCAAAGTAGTTTTGGGGGGGGGGGGGGGGGGGGGGTGGGGGTGTGGGACTTGGTAGTTGGAACACAATCCCCAATGTTCATGGGTTTTTTTTTTGGAGAGAAAGGAATGCTTGTTACTTTGACAGGCAGGATCTAAGTGTGGCCAAGTTGAAAATATTTATTGTTAAAGTCCTTAAATGAGTGGACTTCATCTCCCATGCCCTCTCTTATTGGGCTTCTGAAGTATCTGGATCTTCTAAGTCCTTAAATAGTTTGTTGTTAGTTGGCTTATAGATGTTGTCTTTGCATATTTGTAGTCGTTGGTGGATGAAGCTTAGGTAGGGGTTGTCATCTAGGTGCTGAGCCTGTGCCAAAAAGATAGTATTAGTAACAACTAACAACTAATAAAATCATTTTGGATAAACTGATTTCTTAGACTTTGTAGTCCGTGCAAGCGACTTTGAGGGTGCGACCAATCCAAGAGTTAGCTTTTTCGTTAATAGTTGTAGCCTGTAGGATTATTATTAGCATTAACTACATATCCTACAACTTGTAAGACAGAATGTAATGCTTCAATATTTTTCTGATTATTGCCTGGAACACAATGCCAGAAAAATTGTTTCTTAATGCCCTTTGGGCTAGTTTGCTGCTCCATGGGCACTGCTTAACCTAACAGAAGTTACAACTTGAGAACTTGAACTTTCAGCATTTAATTTTAACATCTGGCAGAATTGTGTCCAGCTCCCAACTGGGTAATGGCCTTGGTTTGTGTGTGCATTCATGCTGTTTTTGCTATTTCCTTACGTGATCAAATTATTTAAGCCCACCAGATCTACTCTCATATTGAACAGCTTATGTTTATGCTACTTCTGGCAAACATGAAAGAGCCTAGTACGCATGCTACAATTGGCTTCTTACCGCCAAAGCTATACAGATTCGTTTGATTTGTTTTTCCCCAATTGCATTACCACAATTAAGTTCAAAAGATTTTCTTCAAACATTTGGCCATCATACTGGGAGTTTGTTGAATGTTTTTCTCCCAAAAACTTTTTGCGGGCCTTTATATCATATGAATGGATTCCTACTTACTTGACACATTATAACTTATTTGAAGTATATCCAAAATGTTTTCATTAGGTTTTGCTTTTAGTTTTTGTAAGACATTTTCCCATTCATTAATCTTCTTATCAAACAAAGAAGAACCTAAAACTTTAAGAGCTATAGGAAGGCCTTTGGCTTAACGCATAAATTTCTTAGACAAATCCATATGGTTTTCTTTAGGAAGAGGTTTCTTAAAAGCTCTCCCACTAAAAGCTGCAAGGCATCATCTTTATTCAACCCCTTAATTGTATATATATCATTCACAGAGCATCTTCTCAACAAATGGCTATCTCTACTAGTTACAATGATTCTACTCCCTATACCAAACCAATCATGCCTCCCAGCTAATGCTTTTAGTTGTTCATCTCCATCCACATCATCGAGGACAATCAAAACCTTTTTATTATGTAGTATAGTCCCTATAACATTGATTCCCTCATAAAAATTCCATATATCTATATCTTATTACTTATCAAAAAAAAAAAAATTCCATATATCTATTTCACTTTCCATGAGGATTGTAGATAGAAGCTGCTTTTGTAAAAAAACTAGACCTTGATATTTAGTTTTTTCTTTAACATTTGCAATAAAGCAGCTAGCTTCAAAATTACCAGAAATTCTTTTATAAATTTCTTTTGCAAGAGTTGTTTTGCCCATTCCGCCCTTCACCTAAATATAAATCCAACACTTCCTTCACACGGGAATCTATTCCAACAAGTTCCTCACAAACACTCGGGAATTCACGATTCAACTCACTAAATATCTTTATGAGGATTTCATGGATAACTATTGAGTCAAGCCTGTAAACAAGAGAGCAGAACAATAATTTTGTTGAGATAGTGTAAAGTCACATTTAGAGACAAAAAATTCAACATAAGTACGATCTTAGCTATGTTACTAGTAAAAGGAATCTTTCAAAAGTGTAAAATGAGACATCTTGGACTTCTAACTTGCTTATCATAACAATTCTTAAGGAAACTAAAACTATAAAAAGGAGGCAGGCTTTATAGATTCGACAAGTCATTTGTAGAATGTGGATTAACCAATTTTGTGTCTATGTTTGTCCATATTGGGTGATTTAGTAAGTGACTACCATGTGGTTCTTCAACCAAAGTCCAATTTTAGCTTATAATTTCCTGATTTTGTAATATGAATGTAACAAAGAAATTAACGATGGATAGAATTATTCTAAAAGAAATTCTTACTTTTCCTTTAAATCCCATCCAGCAAGATCACCAATTTTTGTCAAAGCAGCTTTCCACGTTTGCACATTCCCTATGTTATCTTGAAGGTGCTCTTCATGTTTAGCAAAGGCATTTGCAAGAGTCCCCCTCTGATGATGTACATCATTATTATCTACATAGTGGAAAACTGGCAGAACTACCAACCCCATCTTCTCCATACACTCAATAATCTTTGCTAGTTCAATCAAGCACCACCTTGAAGAGGTATAATCTTTTGAGAGAATAATGATAGCAACTCTTGATTCTTCTATTGCTTTCAAGAGTTCTGAAGTATTGATTACTCCCTGCTTGAGTTTTTCATCAACCCTAAAGGTGGATATGCCTTTTTGTTTTAAACTAGCATATAGATCGTCTGTAAAACAAGTGTTCTCACCTTTGAAACTGAGAAACACATCGTGTGCCGACCTAGGGGTAGAAGAAGAAGATGGTAATGATGAAGTAAAAGCCATGAGAGAAATGGATGAGCTTGAACCGTGAGAGTGTTTAGTTTATAGACACAAAATATTGTAGATTTTATTTTATTTTATTTTTATTTTTTATTATTTTTTTTAGCATTAAATTTCTAACATTTTCATTAGTTTTTAGGTTTAAAAAGAATGTTGGAAATTATCATCTCGAGTTTTTAAAACTCGAGATTAGATTACAACTAGAGCTTCTAAAGCTCGATTTCAGTGTTTTTGTGATACCCTTAAGTGGACAAAATTTCCACGTGGAGCAAATTTAGCCACGTAGAAATCGAGTTTATAAGACTCAAAATCTGCAAACCATATACTTTTAACACTTTCAAACGCCTCACTCAAACACTCTCAAAGTTCAAACACTGAAACACTCTCACTCACTCAAACTTCGCTCCGCCCTCTCAAAGTCACTCACTCACTCACTCAAGTAAATCACTCAATCTGAAACTTTCAAAATCACTCACTCTCACATCCAAATTAGTCACTCAAACAGTTTCCTCTCTCAGTACTGCTCCCATTGACCCACCATGCCGAAGGTACTCTCTCTCTCTCTCTCTTCTCAATACGTTGTCGTTTTTGCTTCTTAGATTCCTCTGTCTCTCTTTCTCTTTCCCCAATTTTAGATTTTGGAATTTCATGATGTTACCTGGGGTTTTTCATTTTTCAATTTCAGATATTTTTAGGTTTTGGTGATTCATGTTTGGTTTCCGAGAAAAAAAAAATTGAGGTTTTAGGTAGGAAATGATCATTTGTCATTTCAGTGAAGAATGTATATTATTCTGTTGGGTTGTTTGGAAAATTGAGTAAATAAAAAAATGTTTTTTTTTTTTTTTTTTTTTTTTAACAAATTGAGCATTTGGATTGTTGTTATGAAATTAGTGTGAATCTCAATAGTGTAAATTTAGCCACGTAGAAATTAGTGTGAATTGTTGTTATGAAATTAGTGTGAATTTTTTACATTGATATTTAATCTAGTTTGATTTTTTTTTTTTTAAATTTTTTATCATTGCTTTTATTTTATAATTTTCTGATTTTGCGTTTATTGAATGTAAATTTGAATTTTTGTAATTGAATTGACATTTAATCAAGTTTGAAATTTGGACTCTTTTTAGCTCATACATTGCATTGTTTCAAAAATTCAGAAGTAGGATTTTGGAATCATATTTTAGCCTAAATGTCAATGTTTGCGATTTAGAAGTTGTATGTATGGTGTGCTTCGTGCTTATTCAAATGGCTATCCCCATTTAATTACCAGGCTCATTCATATCCTAGGAATAGAATATTTCCAAAACCTCCTTCAACAGAACCAGCCAAAGTTTGGCCTTTCATGAATGCATGGATATTAGAGTCTTTGGAAAGAAAACTTCATGATATGTTGCTTGAATTAAAGATCATGCGTTCAGTAAGAAGTTTTTCCTAGTAACTTGTCTTATGATTGATTTGCATAAGGTTGCTAGTTTAGTAATACAATAGCCACCTTTTTGTAATTACTTCTTTCCACCACTTAATTCCAAAGATTAAACTTGTCCACTGCCTATCTCCATAATCTTTTTTTTTTTATTTGGATAGGTAATAAGGGAATATTATTAAAAGGGAATAAAACAAAAGATACATAGAGTTCAAGACAGTGGCTTCTCATTATGTGGTTAATATGGATGGAGTGGACAAATCTATATTGGAATCTAAGTTATATTGAAGCAAGCATCTTATTAGAGGTTGCTTCAACAATGGAATTTCTTGTTTACATGTAATCCTAACAAAATTATTATAGCAGGTAGAGTTAAATTGTCGATAGATAATTTGAGCTTGTAATTAAAGGAAGGGGTAGGCTTCAAAAGTGGTACACATCACAAGCTTGTCTAGTTAGGCCGCTAGTTGTGTACTCAATTTGTTCTTCTTGTTTTGGTTTTCTTTAACTTATAGATTGATTTTATCTATTTTTTTCTGCAAATATTACAGCATCATTTAGAGCATCAAAGGTGGTTTAGCTGTAATATTTCAAATCTTTTATGCAGTGAACTATTTTTTATATCTTCATTCATGTGAAATCATTGTGTGTTGTGTTAATGCTTAATTTGTGATGACTCTCATACCAAATAATGTATGTCTGCCGCTATGTATGATCTCACAGTAGCACTTTTTGC
Source organism: Quercus rubra (assembly GCA_035136125.1). Taxonomy (NCBI): domain Eukaryota; kingdom Viridiplantae; phylum Streptophyta; class Magnoliopsida; order Fagales; family Fagaceae; genus Quercus; species Quercus rubra. The sequence goes on from CM068738.1 coordinate 40,752,200, forward strand.
AGTATGGAGCCTCAGATTGATGAGGAGCCAGAGATCGTGCACCCTGGTCCAGAAATTACTTCATTGCTAACACAACAACCAAATCATTGATCAGAGGACATTTGGAATGGCGAGGTGAAATATCTAGTTCTAACAATCGCTTTAATTTTTACATTCTCTTTGACTTTTAGCAAGTTCCTTCAAAGTTGTATATCTAGTTCTAACAATTGCTATAATTTTTATCGATTTTACAGGACCCGGGCCCACTTCAGTGCTGTGGTTGCGCTAAGGAGAAGGAAAACTTAACGTTGCAAGATAATCGGGTGATTGACATTATCAAGTTGGTGGGGCTAGAAGGATTGTTTAGGGCCCATTCTAGAGAGATAGATCATTGCCTAATATCGGCCCTAGTTAAGCGATGGCGGCCGGAGACTCATACGTTCCATCTTCCACATGGTGAGATGTCAATCACCCTAGAAGATATGAAGGTCATTTTGGGACTTCCTATAGACGGTGAGGTCTTGGTTGGGCCGACTACTGTGGAGAATTGGAGGCAACTGTGCATGGAGTTGCTTGGTTTTGGAGTTCTGGAGAATGACAACAAAACTTTAGTGGGGCAAAGAATTCACATCAGCTGCCTTGTTGAGTGCATTGCAGAGCCGCTGCCTCACGATGCAACGGAGGTGCAGATACATCAGCATGCCCGGTGCTATATATTAGCGCTACCAGGGGATAAGATTTTATGGACAAGTCGGGAGATAGGGTGCATCTGATGTTCTTGGAGTTCTTGCGGAACCTTCGTGATCCGCCATAGTATAGTTGGGGTAGTGGTTGTCTAGCATGGTTGTATAGAGAATTGTGCCAGGCAAGCCATAAAGAGACATCGCAGATTGGTCGGGCATTGCAATTGGTCTAGTATTAGGCATGGGCAAGGTTGCCATTCTTGTGCAGGATAGAGCCCCTACCTAGATGTGATTATGGCCCATGGCCAAAAGCTCCACTTGCATTTAAGTAAGTATTTTCATGATATTCAGTGTGTTATGCAATTTACTTTTCTTAGTAACTAAGTGGTATTATCTTATCTTATGTTATTCGCTCATAACTGTAGGTGGGTGCGGGTGCCAAGCTCGAAGAGTAAGCAATTTGGCATGGCGTTGATCCATTATCGCGAGCAATTAGTTAGAATGCAGCCAGACTAGGTAATAATATACAAAAATTCTGTTTGGTTATGCTGAATAAAGATTATTATCACACGTTTAGTAGTTGAGAGCCTAGGGTGTCCGTGTCCGCTTAATTTAGGAGAACTCCTTAAAAAATTGTGTCATAGGGGAGGCAAGTGTGGAAGGTTTTTTGAGGTTTTGGAAGTCTTAAAGAGGTTGGAATATCGATCATGGTGATGATAGTTTTGGAAGTTTTTTGTTGGTAGCAGCAGTAGAGAAAATGAAGCCAAAAGGGTTTGATGGCAGTGGAGTTGTACTATGACCACTATCACATCATTATCCTGTACACCTTGCTGCCTTTAACATTGCCATTTCAAGTGTTAACTAAGTTGTATCTTTGTTTCATCATGCAACAACAACCAAACCTTAGTCCTAAAGTTTTGCGGTATCTTTGTTTCATCATATTTATTTAATTGACTTCATTGATGTTTCATTTTTTGTTTTTTTTTGCCTAAAGATTGGACTCGTATGTATAATTTTTCTTAAGAATATGTTAAAATCATTGCTTTAACATCTCTTCTGTTTTAATTTTTATTTTTCCCTTTATCTATGTATTCTCTCTTGTTAATACGTGCTTCACCTCCACTTTATTGGCAAAAGTCAACCCTTTGCACAAATTCATCCCCTCTCTCCAAGTAGACACAAATGGTATCTCAATATGTGAATGATCAATCATATTTTCCTAAGTATTTGTAGAAAATTACCAGGCAGGAGGTGCGTAGGCAGGGATTGTGTTTGTAATGTTTTGGGCATTAATAACATTGTTTGCATCAGGTTCACTACCATCCAATGTCTCATCATCATCAATTTCCCTTTCAAAGTCCCCAAAGTCCCTTCGTTCAATCCTCTCTTCAAACTCATCTCTATCGATAAATCTTCACTGTTAATGGCAGTAGTCTCATCAACATAGTTGTCATCATCATCATCATCATCATTGGCATGAACATCATCATCATTTACATGTGTAGAATACTCATAGTGAGCATTCAGAACTATAACCTGTAAACTTGTAGTTATTTGTTGGATTTCCTCGATACCAACTTCTGCACGTGGCTCCAACTGTATGTACAACTCAATACCATTTACTTCAAGTATTCTCTTAAACTTGTCAAACATGATCTTTACACGTTTGTCTGTTTTTATTGCCATATACTTGTAATTAATCCGGTGCTTCAGGACTTCATGTGACATACGATAAGTAATTTGTATGTTGTGTACAGCAGGATTCACACACAATTCTTCCATAACTATCATCTTCAATTCATCAAGGGTCTTCAACTTACGATCAATTTGGGTATAATAGATCTTTATACCCGGCCCTTCAAATGGCAATCCCTTGTTCGCATTGACATCCGATGCTTCAGGACTTCATGTGACATACGATAAGTAATTTGTATGTTGTGTACAGCAGGATTCACACACAATTCTTCCATAACTATCATCTTCAATTCATCAAGGGTCTTCAACTTACGATCAATTTGGGTATAATAGATCTTTATACCCGGCCCTTCAAATGGCAATCCCTTGTTCGCATTGACATCCGATGCTTCAGGACTTCATGTGACATACGATGAGTAATTTGTATGTTGTGTACAGCAGGATTCACACACAATTCTTCCATAACTATCATCTTCAATTCATCAAGGGTCTTCAACTTACGATCAATTTGGGTATAATAGATCTTTATACCAAACCCTTCAAATGGCAATCCCTTGTTCGCATTGACATTCTTAAGTGGACTACCATAGTATAGGATTATATCAATTACAGGCATTGTGAACCTGTTAGAGTCAAATTACTATGTTAGTTAAAAAAACATTTTATTTAGTTAAACTACACAAAGTACAAATTCCAATTTATTCAAAGGATATGAATTTCATTACACATTTCATACCCAAATCCTTTTTCCGTCATGCTAAGACTATCCATTTCATTTCCAATACAAAAAAAAAAAAAAAGAAAGAAAAAAAAGAAAAAGAAAAAAAAGAAGCCATAATCCTTGTAAAAGTATACAATATTTTATCTAATTACATACCCATAGCATTTACATACCCATTTCATTACACATTCAAAGGGCATGAATTACATACCCATTTCATTACAATTCATTTGAAGGGAGTAAGTCACTCATTTCATTACATACCCATTTCATACCCATTCAAAGGGCATGAATTACATGTAAAGATCATTACAATTTATTCACTACCCATTTCGTACCTGAATAATGAATAAAGTCAAAAACCTTGTAAGATCATGATAAAAATAAGAGCCTAGAAATGATGAATAAAATTTTGATAACAAAAACCATGCAAATAAATAATCAAAAAATTAACACTAACAAAATAAAGTTCTATAATTCACAATATTGGTATCATAACTAAGTTATGTTAACTATCTACAAAATAAATAGTCAAACTCTTTAACCCACACCCAACAACAACTAATACCCAACTGCAATGATATTCAGATAAAAAAACCCTCACCTGAGATATGAATTTGTTGAGAGGGAAGAGCAGTGAGAGAGACAATGTGGTGAGTGAGAGTGAGAGGCAATGTGGTGTGAGAGTTATGGGTGAGTGAGGTAGTGAGTTAGTGAGGCTGAGTGTTATGGGTGAGAGAGTGAGGGCTGATAAAATTTTTATCTGTGTTTATAAAATTTTGTAGACTGATGCGTGTATTTTTGTTTATAAAATTTTTCCCAGCGAAACTCGAGTCTATAAGACTCGAGTTCTATGCAAATTTTAATTAAATATCGAGTTTCTAATCTATAAGACTCGAGTTCTATGCAAATTTTAATTAAATATCGAGTTTCTAATACTCGATATCTATGAGTATAAAAAAAAAATTCCCTCAAAAAATCAAGTCTTTAAGACTCGATTTTTATTTTGTAGAAAACGAGTTTTTAAGACTTGAGATCTATGTGGCATTTTAGTCTAAGTCAACAACTGCATAGCAATTGGAAAGCGAGTTTCTAACCGTCGATTTTTAAATAGATCTTGAGTTTCTAAAACTCGAGATGCTATTTTCCTTAATCCTTTGAAATGTTAGTCAACTTACTATATAGAACCCCTTACTATTCTAATTCCCAAAAATCCCCGAAAGTTGTAGGTATGGCTGAAGAAAGCTTGTTGAAATAACACTGGGCAGTGGAGTGGACTGTAGCTAAGTGAGACAAATTAAGGTTCCGGCATTCATGAATCATGAGTCAACAATTCATTTTCTATGTGCAAGTGGCCGTCCTCATCTTCCAGGTATCTTCCTAGCCCAACAACTACGTAAATTTAAAAGTAAATTGTTAAACTATATTATTTGGTTTATAAAGGGGGACAGGCATATAGAATTTATGTGCATTGCATGTGGTGGGTTTGTGAGAGTAAGAAGATGCATGGTATTGGTGGGGTTCGTGTACGACTCTTTTTTATATTTTTTGGGCTAAATGAACGACTCCTTATTGAAAGAGTGAATGTCTTTTTGTCCTAACTAGGTACTTGGATACTTTAGTTTACATAAAAAAAAATTTAGGATACTTTAATAAGTTAATATTCTCAAAAAAAAAAAAAAGGTTAATATTAATAATGATCATTAACATTATTAAAACTTTAGTAACCCGATACATATGCATGGATACACTAAAAGATATACAATAAGATGTATAATATAATTTATATATATTAATTTAAATACTATTGATAGTCATTTTTATATTTTGTTAACTCTTTAAAGTTTTTTGTAAGAATATTATTATATAAAATGTAGATTGTCTATGTTTTTTTTGTTTTTGTTTTTTTTAATTATTGTGAAGCACTTTTTTTTTTTTTTTACAATTCATTTATTCTAAACTTTTTGGTTTTTGTACTTAATAACTCACTTGGATGAATATTTATGATGTGATCCTACATTTGATTCTAAAATTAAGAAACAAAACTCTTTAAGAATAAATAATTTAAGACATATGGTACAAAATTGGAACTCTAATCTAGAATTTTAATTTAAGTGTCTCTTAGCATTACCTATTATTAAATATATAGATAAGATAATATTTATTGTCTAAATCTAATTTAGCAGCCAAGAATCTTGTAGTTTGATTAGTTGGCACTTGATAGTGTTTTCAATAGTGATATCCTTGATTCAAATCCCCTCCCTTCCAACTATAAAATTATCAAAAAATCTCATCCCATAATACTAGAGACTTTTGTCAAAGAAACTCTCTATTAGTATACATCCTCTATGTTTTTTTATAATAATAATAATAATAATAATAATAATAATAAAACACTCTTCATGCGGTGGCAGCTCAAGACCTAGTGTAAGGACCCTATTTATTAAAAAAAAAAAAAAAAAAAACAATGTTCTACTTAGTGGCAACTCTAGGAATTTTTCTCAGGATGTTCCTTAAGAAGCATAGGATTTTCCAGTGACGGCTCTAGTAATTTTTCCCAAATGTATTGTTGTTTAGTTGTTTCTTTAATTTTTTTGTCTTTTATAAACTATAATTTGTTATATTGTTATTTCATTAATTATAAAATTATTAATTGTTGTTTAGCCTAACATAATTTAATTTGTTTGTCTTTTATAATGTATTGGTTAATTAAATTATTAATTATTATTTATTAGTTGTTTTTCCCAATTAATTATTGGTTAATTAATATCCCAAACAAACAAAATTAATTAGTTCAACTAATTACTATGGTTGTTTGATACTTGGAATATCACACTATTACTTAACCAAAAAAAAAAAAAAGTCAATAAATTGTGTAGCACAAAAATATATAGGCCCTATAGCTTAAGTCCAAGTCTAAAAAAGAGTGATTTATTACAAGCCTTATGCCTGATGCCCCCAATCACACGAGCTAGCTACCAATCAGAAAATTGCACAATTACAAATCACAATACACATTACACTAAAAGACAATTAAATCTCACCAACACCAACACACACCAACACCAACAGATAAGATAAAGCCAAATTCAAAAAGTCAAAAAATAGGAAAAAAAAAATTATATATATTAACAAAGCTAAAGATTTAGCTAGCCAATGAGCCAATCACAGACTCACAGTTCAAAAGAGAGAGAGAGTTAGACTCTTAAAGAATAAAGAGAGAGAGAGAGAGAGAGAGAGACTCTCATTCATTAATTTCATTTCATATTTTCATAGTTTTCACTTTTCATTTTAGTGAGAGATTGAGAAAGAGTTAGAGAGAAAAAGAGAGAGAAATACCTTGAGGGAGGGAGCACTGAGCACCGGAGCAGTCGAGGCGCCGACCAATCTACGATCTGCGATCTGCGACAAGCGACGACGATGAGCAACCCAGCGACGATGTGCTTTGGATTGGACCGATCTCCGACGACAAGTGAGCTGCGAGCGACGTGACTGATCTCTGTTCTTCGACGACGACTGAGCTACGAGCGAGTTGAGGCATTGCTTTGACTCCTCTGAGGCGTTGCTCTGTCAGTTTATCTTTAGGTTTGCTTTAGGCTTTAGTGATTTCTGATTTAGAAGTGATTTATGATTTAGTGGTGATTTGCTCTGTATTGGGGTTTGGTTTTTATTTTTTTATTTTTTTAGAATCCGTGGGTTTGCTACCTCTGTAATGGGCTTACCGTGGGCTCTGTTACAATTTTTTTTTTTCTTTCAAATTTTAGTTCAAAATTTTTTTTCGGGCTTTTTTTTTCTTGAAAGTAGAACAAATAATTTTTTTTTTTTTTTAATTATAGGATGTTCCTAATTTTGTGATTGAGGGTGTTCCTAATACAGATCAAATATAAAAAATTTTAATTATTATATATAAATTTTTTTTTTCTTCAGGTCAGAGTGTTCCTGGGAACACCTTGAGGTGCACGTGGCACCGCCACTGGTTCTACTTACTTTATTAAAAAAGCACTACTCCATTATAAAAAGCCAAAAATTGTAGACTAATGCTATGGATATACATAGTGGCAGAGCCAAAAATTTATATTTTGAGAGCCAAATAAGAAAAGAGGTAATTATGTGCTTTAATTATCCATAATATGTATATAGTCCAAATAGTACTACTATAAACATATATTTTTGAGATTTTCAATATTTAAGTGATTTATAACTCAATAGTTTTTTATTTGTTAATAGACCTAGATTATCAAATTAAATTACAATCTATTAAGTATTACAATTAAAATAAAAATTTATTAATTGGTCAAAAATTGCGAAAAAATAGGCAAATAATAGTCATTTAATGATAAAAAAAAAAAAAAATCAAATAAACTAATCAAGTCTTCCAAGCAATTGAGAAGTAATGAAAATTGAGAAGTGGGTTGGGAAGACAAAGTAAAGGACTAGAAAGAGGAGTTTATTAGTTTGCTTGGAAAACTGTGGATCGTTGTATTAGATTGCTTGAAAACTGTGATTTTAGTGGGAAATGAGTTAGCTTTTTTTTTTTTTTTTTTTTTACATTGCTAAGTGTATGGTTTTCAAACATACACGTGGATGATACCCTTCTTAGAATTGAAGCAAGGACTTAAAGGCACATCGAAGAAAAAAAAAAAGGAAAGAAAGATGAAGGAGATAAACTAAGGAAATATGGAATGCAAAAAGAGAAGAGAGGAAGGACTGAAACTGAGAAAAGACGTAGTTTTAAAAATTGGACCGGATCGGCCAATTCAACCAGTTTAATCGAGAATCGGACACTATCCGGTCAGGTTGTCATTAATAACCGAAAATGAAGGAAAAACCGGCTTTAACCGAAAACCGCCGGTTTGATCGGTAAAACCGAGAACCGTTCCGGTTTAAATGGTTTTGGAAAAGTCGAGCAAAGTCTTTGTGCACAACACAAAACAAAACAAAACATAAAAGTAGAACGCCAGCTACACCATGGTAGAGAGAGAGATGGCGAACCAAACAAAATGCAAGAATTGATTTATATTACAGAGGATGAAGTAGCCTCTGGAAATGGAAGAGCAAATATAAATACCAGCAGCACTTCTTAATAGAGGACTAATTTGGCTTTTGCGAGTTTAGTGGCCTCTGGAAATGGAAGATGCTCTAATAAATGGTGAAAATATAATCAGGCAGTGGCGGCACTAAGTGTTGCTTTTATATTCATGAATCAAACGCTAGCAATATGCCTTCTCATTAGATGATTTAATCCTCACCGATCAATCATTAAATGATCCACTTGTCAATATGCCTTCTTATTTAAAATATTCTTATTTCTTAGACACGTGCTGCATTGGTAGAAATGGCCTTAGCTTGACTCACCTCCTTTTTGCAGACAATAGCTTATTGTTTTGCAGGGCTACTATACAGGAGTGCCAAAAAATCCTTGATATCTTGGATATCTATGCAAAATGTTCAGGCCAACAAATAAACAAGAGCAAAACTACAATCTTTTTCAGCAAGTGCATTACGGAAGAGATAAGAAATCATATCAAGATTGCCTTGGGGGTACCGGAGATTAAGCAATATGAGCAATACTTGGGGCTACCATCCTTAGTTGGTAAGAATAACAAAGCCACCTTTAACTACATTAAGGAGAGGGTATGGAGGAAAATCCAAGGGTGGAAAGAGAAATTGTCGTCACAAGTAGGAAGGGAAATATTAATTAAAACGGTTGTCCAAGCCATTCCAACATATACAATGAGCTGCTTCAAATTGCCGGTGGGTCTATGTACGGAGATTGAAAGCCTTATTAGAAAGTTTTGGTGGGGACAAAAGGGAGACCGGCGAAAAGTCCATTGGGTCAAATGGGAAACACTTTGTAAATCCAAATCTATTGGCGGTATGGGGTTCAAAGACTTAGCCCTTTTCAATGACACATTATTAGCCAAACAAGCTTGGAGACTAGTGCATCATAAAGAGTCCTTGTTCTACCATGTCTTCAAAGCAAAATTCTTTCCTCATTGCTCTATAATGGAGGCCTTGGATACCACATTAGGCTCCTATGCTTGGAGCAGCATACTAAAGGGTCAGGATGTATTAATGAAAGGTGTAAGGTGAAGGGTGGGTTGTGGAGAATCAATTGGAGTTTGGAATGATGCTTGGTTGCCCTCCTTGGAATATCCAATAGTGTTATCAAATCCGGTGACAAGCTTTGAAGATATGAAAGTTAATGATCTTATAGACCCGGTTTTAAAGCAATGGGATGCAAGTTTATTGCAGGGATTATTCAGCTCTCAAGAGGTCGAATTGATAATGAGTATATCTTTGTGTCACACTTATATTGAGGACAAGCTGATATGGCCATACACATCATCTGGTAACTACATTGTGAAGTTTGGTTATAATTTTCTTGCAACAACAGAAACAGACCAGACCATCACAGCCAATCCGAGACAAGATGGAGGGATTTGGAAGCTTGTTTGGAGCCTCTCGATTCCAAATAAGGTGAAGAATTTCTTATGGCGAGTCTGCAAAGAAGCATCGCCAGTGAAGAGAAACTTGAGACGAAGAAAAATCATTAAGGAAGACACTTGTGATCACTGTAAATCAAGTGCAGAAAGTGAATTCCATGCCCTTTAGGAATGCTCGGAACTCGCATCAGTTTAGAACTTAGTCCCAGAGCTACGGCTTCACCATGATTAGAATGTACATACTGTTTCCGAACTCATCAAACTCATTCATGATGAAGGAAAAGATGTCAATCTGCTTGCCATGATCCTTTGGACAGTGTGGTATCGTCGGAATAAGCTCAGAACCACTAATGAAGATTATCTAGTCAGCCAAGTCTCCACATATGCAAAGCAAGCACTCACTGAGTATCACCAAGCAAACCAGGTCGTAATGCTCCAATCCCTAGTTCGCACTCGCCCTCAAGTCAAATGGGGTCCACCCCTTGCAGAAAACTTTAAGGTGAACTTTGACGGAGCCACATTCACATAGATTCGTAAGGCTGGCCTTGGCGTCATGATCCAGAACTCCCTAGGACAACCGATTGCTTCCTTATCTGAATTGGTGAATCTGCCATACTCTTCCGATATTGTTGAAGCAATGGCTGCAGCTAGAGACATTTACTTTGCTTAAGAAATTGGCTTAAATTCCTTTATCCTTGAAGGTGATTCTGAAGCTGTGATCAAGTGCCTTAGAAGTGACGACGACTCCTTTTCTCCTTTTGGTCATATCCTTGCAGTAGCCAAGGCGACCATAGAGACCAGTTGTTGTATTTCCTTTTCCCATATTCGTAGACTTGGTAACTTTGTTGCTCACAACCTAACTAAACATGCAAGACATGTTAGAGGTTTTTCGGTGTGGATGGAGGATGTTCCTCCACACTTTCAAGCTATACTTTCAGTTGATAATGGCTAGTTTTTTCTTAATAAAAGTTACTGATGTTCTTTCTCAACAAAAAAAAAAAAAATTTGTATTATCAACTTTTATACCATTATCATGGAGGCTTTTAACAATATTTGTGAACATATAGTAGATTACTTTTAATATTTAAATAATATTTACTTGATAAGTTTTGTATAAAATTATTAGCATTATTAAAATTATAAAAACTTATTAACACTATCAAAGTTAAATATACATAACTCAACAATTTATATTTTTATAATTTAAAAATTATTAATTAAATTATTTATGACATCATCGGTTCAACCACTGGTTCAACCCCGATCAGACCATTAAATCGGTAATCAGTCTATTTTTCGGTATTTTGACCGTACCGGTTTTTAAAACCATGTGAAAAGAGTCAAAGACTCATTTGTGGGCTCAAGGTGGGTTGCATATCAATTCAGTTGTAGATTTACTGGTGGTGTTGTGTGTTGTGGTGGTGTAATTTTTTTAGTATGAAGAAGAAGAATGCACAGAAACACAGCCATCCTTGCAATTAGTGCCAAGGTAAGCAAGAGGGAATGGTTAAAAAAAAAAGGAATGAGCAAAATTTTGAATTTTTTTTCTTTAGATAATTGTTAAAAACTATGTGTTTATCATAATTTGATGAATATCCAATTAATTTAAGTAATTGATATTTAAAATCTATTACTAATCATTAATATTATTTTAGCTTTAAAAAGAAAATAAAACTAGTGGCTCCTCCATTGGATATACAACTATTATTACATAATGTTCACAAATTAATGCGTCAAAATCACAATAAAAATAAAATCAAATAGTTATTTATTAGTTGATTGAAGTCTACTGATCACATTAATTGTCAAATTAATTTGTGTGTTTTACACAATAAATTTTTAAGTATCTTTAGCATGTTCCATAAATATATTATTATAAGTGGTTAAAAAATTATTGTGCACTATTTTTCAAACCTCCAAAAAATTATCTAAAATATTAGACTAATAGAAACTTAATCCAATTGAAAACCATAAGTTTTTTTTTTAAAAAAAAAAAATTTGAAATTTTAATTTTTAAAATTAATATTTTACATGGTAGATTACTAGATTGTTAATGTTAGCAACCTAGTCTCTCACATAATCATGCACCAAACAATCTCCAAGGATGCCACTATAAACTTATTAAGCTTCACTATATTGTATGTGAATGTCTTTTTGCCGTATCTCGTTGTGTCCCCATATATATATATATATATATAATGATCATTCACATTATTCCAATAAAATAATACTTATTATCTAGAGCGTAAATCTAATTTAACAGCCAAGAATATTGTAGTTTAATTTTTTGGCACTTGATAGTGTTCCAATAGTAACATTCACAATTCAGATCCCCCTTCCCCAATTAAAACATAGAAAATGTGTATCAATAGAGATATTTTGAATCAAAAGATCTCATCACATAATACTAGCAACTTTGGCCAAAGTAATTCCCTATTAATACACATCCTCTTTGTTTATTCTATTAAAATCTCTTAAATTCATGCAGTGGCAGCTCAAGGCCAACCTAAGGCCCCTGTTAATTATAAAAAAAAAAAAAAAAAAAAAAAAAAAAAAAAAAAAAAAAACAACAACAACAACAACAACGTTCAACTTTTTTTTTTTTTTTTTGAGAGATAAAACAATGTTCAACTCACATTATAAAAAAGCACTACTCCATTATAAAAAGACCCAAAATTATAAAGTAATGCTATATTATGTATATACGACTTTTATTACATAAAGTTTACAAATTGGTGTGTCACTAATAAAAAAAATTAATTTTTATTTATTAAGCAGTTAAAATTGTATGCTTTACACAATAAATTTTTAAGTATCTTTAGAATGTTCCATAAATACATGACCATAAATGGTTAAAAAAGGATTGTGCACTATTTTTCTTACCTCTAAAAAGATCTCTAAATTATTTGGAAAGAAATATTTTGAGACTTTGATTTTTGTAAACCAATATTTTACATGGTAGATTGTTAACGTTAGAAACCTAGTCTCCCACATAGCCATATACCAAATAATCTCTATATCTTTTATAACATCAATATAATAATTTATAAAGATAATATATATATATATATATTCAATTAGAAATGAAGCTAAAAATCCAATAAACAAATTAGAGAAGGAGAAGTTGGGGAGGTTGTTTTATTGATCAAGGAATAAGCCACTATAAACGTACTAAGCTTCACTATATTGTATCATGTACCAAGTAATTCCCCTCTTTCTACGCTGTAAGAAAGGTTGTCAAGATGAGTGACTTTTAGGTGAACAAATTAAGCTTGTTTGAGGGTTGTGAAAAGCATAAATGGTGATGTGGAAGGCATTTTATGCTTAAGTAGGTGAAAAGAGGATGACAAATACTACCATTGGAGAAGCTACTATAAATATTGTATCACTATCATGTACCAAGGTTTGGATTAGCGGTATATGCAAGTAATTCCCCTCTTTCCGCGTTATAGAAACATGAGCGACTCTCGTAATAATTTCTTACACTTTTTTTTTTTTGATGAATATAATTTCCTACACTCATGATCTTGTTTTAATGGTGACTTTAATAGTTTAATGTAAACAGGGTTTGATGTCTCATGTCAAAGGCTATATTTCTAGTCTAAGTATTCATTTTTGTTGAATCCACAGGACTAGCTCGGCAAACCGTGATCAATTCAATTATTCATTTTGTAAGAGTCTTAGTTTTTCTTGAGTGTGTTTTAAGCTCCATTCTAGACCGAAGATTCAAGACCAAGAAAAAAAGAAATTTATGTGATATCGAAACCACTTGACACTGACTCAATCGATTGAGAACCACTAATCTCAACCAATTGATGCAAAAGTCTGGACTTATCAAAATTTGTAAATAACAAAATCCAAGTATGTTTCAATCAGCCTAGGGATTAGTGGTTTTCAAGCCAAGGTATAAAAAAGCAACACTAGGGCACATATTTCAAGACTTTGTAGAGCTGTGTGGTGTACACAATCATAGGAGATATTTGGGTACTCTCTAAAGCATCAACTGGAAATCCAAGTTCATGATTTTGAAGATCTGTTGGAGTTAATCTTCAAATGGTTACTTGGAAGTCATGAGTGAGTGTTCACGATCAACAGAGTTCACTTGTAGAAGAGTCAGTCAATTCAGAGCTACATGTGGTCACGTTAGTAAATAACATGAGATAGTAATAGATTTAAAGTTAAGTCTATTGTATATATTTCAAATTTACATAAGAGCACTCACAGCAGTGGTGCTATATAGGTATAATGGTATTTTTTTAGCTTTCAATCACAAAAATCCTCATGCAGCAGTGGAGCTAAATCTAAAAGATTTAGCTCCAGAGCTACAGTGCACATCTATCTTTAGATGTGCACTGTAGCTCTCATGTAAAAAAAAAAAGAATTTTTTATTGCACTCTCTCTCTCTTCTCTCATTAAATATACATTTTTCATTTTCTCTCTCCGGCTACACTTCTTTCTTCCTTCTTCCTCCACTTTCCTCATCTTCTCTCTTCTTCCTCCACCGCCAGCCCGTTCTCACAGCCCAGCCGCCAGCCCAGCTTCGATCCATCACCGGCGCCGACCCATCTCGCCGATCTCCCCACCCATTCCGCCAACAAACCCATCTCGCCGATCAGACCCAGCCCAGCTTCGACCCATCACCGGCGCCGACCCATCTCGCCGATCTCCCCACCCATTCCGCCAACAAACCCATCTCGCCGATCAGACCCAAGCTCTGGATTTCGAGGGTTTCATTCGTCGATCCAAGCTCTGGGTTTCATCATTGAAGCCGCCGCTGCCTTCCTCCGCCCATTGCTTTGGTTTTCCGTCGATCCAAGCCTTGGGTTTTTTTTTTTTTTTTTTTTGCATTGCGTGAATTTGATTGCCGTGGTGTGGGTGTTGCTTGGTGGGTCGGGTGGGTGTGGGCTTGGTTGATTTTTTTTTCTTTGTTATGGGCTGTGGTGGTGGTGGTGGTGGTGGTGGTTGTGGGTGTGGCTGATGGTAGAGTGGGTTTGTTTTGTAGTGCTGTGTTGGCGGTGGTTGTGCCGTGTTTTGTGGTGCTGTGGTTTTTTTTTTTTTTTTCCTTGCTGTGGACTGGTGGTGGTGGTGGTTGTTGTGGTTGTGGTTTTGGCTGTGGCTGTGGCTGATGGTAGAGTGGTTGTGGTGGTTGCTGTGATTGTTTTTTTTAGTATGATATATTATTTTATTGGAGTAGTTATATTATTTTATTGTGTTGTTTATATTATTTTATTGGGTTAAAAGTTAAAATAGAACCACTGCTGCAGCATGTGTGTAGGTAAAATAGATAAAGTGACTTTTTGTGTAGTTAAATAGCTAAAATTTTGCCTTCACTGCTGTGAATGCTCTAAAGGAGCTATTTTCCTTATGGTTGTTAGTTAAGGCCCTGATAGTGGTTTTTACTTTGGAACTGTTATTCCATTTTTTTCCCTAGGTGACCAAATTATGTATTCATCTATTTATTTATTTACGCAATATTGTGTATGATAATATCTATCAAGTCTAGAACATAATTAGAACAATTAACTATTCGGCTTAAAATACTAGGATGGAATACAAAGGTGCAAAAGTGGGAAGACGATGACAAATGCAATAATAGAATTGGGTGTTTGTCCTCACTCCTACAAACACTTTTGTTGCAACCTCACCAAAAAAAAAAAAAAAAAAAGAAAAAAGAAAAAGAAAAAGGAATTGAACGTTCTTCTATCTTGGGACAATGAGACTTCAGTTAGTCCACTACAAGTCTACAACAAAGGCATCTGCCCTGACCTATGCATTAAAAGATCATCTCCATTTGAAAACAGTGCAACATCATCCCAACCAAGTTTTACATAGAGATATGAGTCTTCAGATTAAACTACAGCATCAGATTGGTGATAATCTTACCCAACATCTTCTTTTAAAAAAATAAAACCAATCACAAACCCAGCTACTAGCAAAACTTTTAAGCAGAAACCATAAACCATGAATGATGGAATGTGATACACTCCAGTTATAACAGATCTCTCTTCACCATGGTTTCCTTTGAACTTCATTCTAAACTTGACATCCTTTCCCATTCTCTTCACTTTGATTTCCTCTGTTTTGACCTCTACATGAATTCTTGAGTTTCTCTGAGACGGTATGTGATAGACATTAGCCCACCAAACCACTTTGCACAAGAAAGTTCTGAGGCTCTTTCCTTTGATAGTCAGCTACCCACATGAGTGCCTATTGGACCCAATCACCTGTCTATCATATATCATGATAACATACACACGTCTGCCCACGTATCCTATGTACTTTCTGAGAAGTGTACTCAACTGAAATTTCATCAGACAATGTCATAAAACTGAACCCCCTATGACACATTTTTCTTTCATCCTGAAGCAAAATGCATCATGATATTAGTTATGCCAGTAACATATGGGCAACACCCAAAAAGGATCTGATAAATACTAATATACAACACATAATATGCAATTACAGTACAAAATGAGTTTACATGATGTGCAAATAGCAACATGAAAAACCAAGCAATCAATTACAATTAGTACCAAGAAAAGCCTTTGAGAAATTACTAATTTTCAATTCTTGTCCCATAATGAATTTGGCAGAATGTCTCATCTGTTTCCAATTGGTGTTACCTCTAAGTGTTCATCATGTGTTCATTTTCCCTCTTGTAGTCATATCTGAACATCTTAATTTCAGTATTGCACAATATTGAATTTTTGCTATATAGATAAGTTGGTAAAAGTATCGCTCTAGCAAGCCCATTTTAAAAACTTAAACAAACCCAAGCTGGTTTAACAATACATCTTATCACATGCTTCATAGCATGGTTGAAGCATTTAGAAAGAAGTTGTCAAGAAAAACAATGCAGTAATATTTTCATCAGCTAGCCATCCACACATTCTCAATTAAACTACATATAAATCAGCTACTTTTTACCTTGGGAAGATACACGTCCAAAACATAGCCAAATTGACTGAAATGCAACTGCACATTATCAACTTTAGATTCAATCAGAATACATCCTATGAAAAGCCTCTTTCTCCATTTAGTAGCTGAACTTGTCAAAGGCTTAACAGCACAGTCATCAGCAGAAGCAGAACCAACCACCATTTTTGCACAGTCATCAGAAAGTCCTCTTTACGTCCAGAAGATAATAATCAATTCACAAGCATCTGGCCGGTTACATGAGCATGATCTGCAGGAGAGCAGAGTCAACAGCAATATGCACACCCCCCACCCCCCAAAAAAAACAATTCTAAAAATTGACAGCTTGAGAGCCAATATACTAGCATAGCATTGTAAATATTTTCTAATGTACAATAAGGATATCCATAATTACTGTAAGCAAAACCATTCGATGTGCTGTAAAATGGAGAACCAAACCAAAATTAAGGAATAATATGGGCTCATTTAAATCTTGAGGATACATTTTCCAGTGCAGGTTGAGATGAAGAGAACAGTATAAATCATGCACATGAGATCTATCAACAAAATTCCATATTGGGACATTGTCCCATAAAATTGTTTGTGAACACTAGCATTGGACCCAATATCACACAGATCATATACACAAGCAGTATGCTTCTCTCAGTTGTTACTTCCAATGACCACTTAAAATGGTGTAAAGGGTTGGCAATCACATATTCTAATTTAAATTTCTTTTTTGTCATTGCCAATCTAATTCAACTATAACCAACAAACAACAATGGTCTCAAACCTCTTAAGCTGTCTATTACAATGTTTCCAAAAGAATAGAAAATATATACATTTTGGCAATGTTAGTCTATCAATTGTTGAAGAGTGAATACTCATTTTTTTGGTAAAATTTACAGTTATTATAAAATGAGGAAGTGCTATTGTTGGGAAATTTAGACCCTAGTTGATATAATTAACAAGTTTTACACCCAAGTTGTTAATTAGATTTATTATGAATAAATCTTATTAAAACAAACAAACATCAATATCATGTCAATATTATGCACAACAGAAAAGTAAATAAAACAAGATATGATGACCCAGGAAAACCAATGAAACAAACTAGTTTCACATTAAAAAACCTAGGGGGAAACCTTCCCAAAAAGCAATCCATTATAGTAAAGAGAAGTTTCAGATCTAGTACAAAACCTTTGTCCCTAGACTCTATAATCCCTGTAGATGAACTTACAGTAGGAACCTTCCACCACTTTAGAACCTCTGAACTCTTCAATATATGAACGCCACCCTTTGATGCACGGATCCTAGTACGTGACTCACTCACCAACTTGAGGAAGAAGAATGTTGGCTGCAAAGTTCTTCATTTTATCAACAATGAAGATCAAGAAGCACTTGGTTACAAATCCTAAGACGCAAAGACGCAGTAACTTCTTTTAGAGAGAATAAGGCATCGGTCACTTTTTGCATGTGTTCTCCTTGTATTCTCTTATGTGACGGCCTCTAAAATAAGCTTTATATATGTCTAAGGTTGTAAGAAAAGAAACCCTACACAAATACATAAGCATGGGCCGAAAATCAAATCTAAAAAACTGAATTTCGTAATTCTCGATAGATACCTCGACAGATAGTTATCTGTTGAGCTTGTTGCTCGATCGATCGAGAGGTGTCAAGGAGGTGTCGAGCCTATCTGTTGCAAGCTATCAAGAGCTATTAAGGAGTTATCGAGGGGGCTAAAAGTTGCTCAATCGATCGACCTAACTATCGAGAGGTGTCGAGATTGCGATAAAAAGAAGCTGAAGAGCTCGATAGATAGCTAGCTGTCGAGAGGTGTCGAGCAGCTATGGATTTTTAAAAAATCAGCACTTCTTCACTTGTTTCTTGGATAGATTTGCATAGCTTCAGTACTAGACTTGAACTTTTGCTCCTTGAAGTATTAAATACATCCTAGATCTACCAAATTACAAGTAAAGTGCGTTTTGTCAAAGGATTAGCCAATTACATAAAATAGTGACATATGTTCCTAACATTGAATCACATATGTCCTAACAGCTATTATGAGTGAAAGGATGGAAAAGTCATTACTCACCAAATCACAAAGAGAATTAGAAATAAATGAGATATTTTATTTAAATTTAAGACAAAAGGAAGAGCACAGCAGTATTGAAGGCAACTGTGCAAGTAGTGGAGAGGTTATTCCAAAACTTGTTTTCCCATATCTTTAAGAATGGTATTAGTGGGGTTGTCTTAGTCTCTCAAGTTGAAATTCCTCATTTGAGCTTCTTGTTCTATTGGGTCATGCCTCATAAATCATAATTAGAGTTTTGCAGTTTTCTTTCACAATTATCAATCATCAATTGATGAATGAGACCCCAATTAACAGATAAAGAGGCCACACAATCCTTTATTTGCTTGCTTACACTACATATCACCTAGCTGTTTAAAGAGTAAGCCCAAACTTCTGCACTATCATGGTTGGTCAATTTCTAGGAATTGAATCCTGGGTTTTAGGAATTGATGCTTTTGTACTATCTGAAAGTCTAGTTCTATCTTGATTTTGTTTATATATTTCAAGAGATCATGAGTTCATACTTCATAGTATAATCATGGTTCTGATGATAAAATGCCAAACTCCCTTCCATTGTGAACTTGAAGTACCTAGATTCAGAATGCCCCTTCTTAAAATCTAGAATCACAATGAGAAATTCCATACATAAGCACTAAAAAGCAACAACCCTACCCGCTTCTCACGATCTACATACCTACAACTTTAGCCAAGCCAAAGAGCACATCACTTCATTTTTGTAAAATGTACCGGCCATATAATCTACAAAATATTGTCTCAAACTTAACTATAAGCCAAAACTGATTATCAAACTACAAAACCAACATGATAGATAGTAGCTTACCAGTTAAACCAGAGCCACCGTAGGGGCGAGGATGAAGCATTTGCTCTTCTGTGGCTTCCTTATCAAGGGACCCAGCTCATGTATGAGTAGTACAACAATGTGGTCGTCCCACAACCTGTCCCCAAATAAATGAAAATATTCTCCTCCAAAGCTTTCTGACATAGCTCCAACTGGTACCTTTAGAAAACATATATACAAAACAACATAAACCACAATAAGGTCCTATTTTCTTGGAAAAATACATTTTATTTAATGGAAAGAAATTGCTAGCAAAGCCAAACACAACTAGTTTGCTAGAGCTGCGCTTATGTGTTCTGAAAAGTTTCTAAGAAAATTATAGGATTAGAAAAAAAAAAAAAAAATGTGTGTGTGTGTGTGTTTTGGAGGGAAACCAAAGAATTAAGAGCTCAAGAAATAAGTCGGGACAGGAATTGCTATTCAAAAGCTTTTTACCCTTTTCACATTATTTAACCTCAAGTTTCCTTGTAGCCAAATAGAAATAGCCCCAAATCCAGTTCCACTCTCCATCATCATCAGCATCAACCCCACAAACACTCAAAGACAGTGTAGTGGTCGTTGTAGTAAGCACCAAACCTTGTCTTTGGCGGTAGTACGAACATCTCTGCCATCCGGCATTATAGCCTCTTTATTTGCTATTGGTTTCTAAATGACAAATAAGATGATGAGAAGTTTCTAATTCTTGGGCAAACTCAACACAAAATCTGAAAACCAAAAGGCAAATTTCCAAAACTTCATACAACAGGAAAAAAAAAAAAAAAAAAAAACCACCACCATTGACTCCATTTTTAGATTTCAAAAGGGTTAATGTGGCGAAGAAAAACAAAATCACGTGCCTTTTTTTTTTTTTTTTTTTCCAAAAGGTTCCAAATATTCTACTTTCCATTTGATTACACAATAACACTGAAGTGGGGATGCATCTATTCAATTGTATTCTCCTATTCCTATGCAAAATATTGTAGCAAATATTATAGAACAACAAAAGTTCTGATTTAAAAAAACAAAAAATGATGAACATAGAATCAATTGCAAACTAGTCCCATAAGAAAGAGAAAAGGTGACTTAAAAAAAAATCAAAGAGAAAAAAAAGTTGCTCAATTGTGCAGATTCATCAAAGTTGCCACTTTCACTGGGATTCCTCTTTCCTCACTCACAATCAGAGTCACCTTCTCCTTGTATGCATGAATTCCCAATCCAGTTTTCAATTAGATTAGGGTGCTCTGTCCACTTTGGGTGTGGTGGTTCATCATCACGGCTTTTCTTAATTTTGGTATCTTTCTCTGAATCGCCTAAATCATCATCCTTATAATAAGGAGTGAGAGTGTAGCTGCTAGACCGAGGCTTAGTTTGTTTGAGATCTTCAATTTCTTCCTTGAATATCAAACGGGCTCCGCATTTCGTAACCTCCGAGCTTGGACCGGAGATTTCAAATGTAACCCCAATTTGGGTGAATTCATTAGCATCCAATTCTTCTTTCCAGGGGCTTCTGAAGTATGTAATGGGAAAATATTCAAGCCAAAGATGATACGATTCAATCTTACCAAATTCCTCAGATAAAGAAATCGGCATTCCGATAGATGTATCTCCATTGATTTTAATGGAAAAATAAAGGTCAACTGTATATATCATTTGGTGAAGTGGATGATACTGGTGGAATATATAAACAGCGCACACAGTGATTCCCAAAAATTTGCTATTTAATAATAAATGTGAAGGCACTTGCAAATTCACTGAACCCCCCACATTTTGGTGCCTAAACCAATTCGGAATTTCACTTCCAGGAATTGTGAGATATGTGAACCAATTCGGGTTATAGCATCTCTGAAACAAACAAATCATGATGTTTAGAACTTCACTCACATGCAAGAGAGAGAAAGAGAGAGAGAGAGGGAGAGAGAGACAGACCGTAATGATACAATGTCTTAAAATTGTTGACAATAGGTCACCTTTGCCTTGATTATAACTCAATTTGACGCAATTGAGAAGATTTATACCCGGCCCAAAATCATATTCTGGACTAAATGATAATGTTTCCAGTGAGGTACACCCCGGTGCATGGATTAAACCCATATTTAATGGAAGCTTAGGCAACATTTTAAGTTGAGTGCAACCACCCAAATAAAGGACTCCCAAATTAGATAGTTGAATGATACTCTCGGGAAGGTAAACAAAATTGTTTCCTTTTAGATTTAATTCTTCTAAAGATGACAAGGACCCAAGAACATCAGGAATCATTTGAATATTGCAATAACTTAAATCCAGTTTTGTCAAAGACCATAAGCCTTGTAAAGAAAACTCTAACTTACCCATGGGATCAGGACTTCTTTTTTGTTGCATTAAAGGAAAACTAAAGAGCTTATTGAATGATTTAGATGATAGCCCCACACATCTACGAAGAGATAGTATTTTGAGATTTTTTAAGTGAACAACAGATAAAGGAAGCCCTGTTATAGCAGTTCCACTCACGTCTAGCTCCTCTAGGCCTTCAATATTACCCAAATTCTTTGGTAGTGTATCAAGTTTTGAGCAGCCAGATAAAGTGAGAATTTTTAGAGACATCAAACAACAACATGCATTCGAAAGACTTGAAAGGTTTTTACAGTCTCTTAGATCCAATTCAATAAGACCAGTTAAATGCTCCACAGATAATGGTAGATCTTTTATAGCTGTCTTATTCAAACAAAGTATCGGTAAACGTGACATATTTCCTTCAATTTCTGGAAACTTATTCAGCCTTGAACAACCACTGAGATCGAAAATTTCAAGTGCTTCCAAGCTAATCTTGTGAGGAAGGATTTTGAGACATTTGCAACCATTTAGATCCAATCGAATAAGCTGTTTGAGATCTCCAACAGATGTGTGAATCTTATATAGTCTTGTACAATGTCGAAGAATCAATTGCTTAAGCTTTGGGGATCCACTAAGGTCCGGGATCTCAATCAAGTATTGAGAGTCACTTAGATCCATAAGTTTTAATGCATCTAAAATCTGTTATAAACCAAAAAAATTATTAGATAAAGTCTAGTATTAATGAAAAGGAAGAAAATACAACTTTTCGTGAGTGAAAATCTTACCATAATTCCTTTCCACAATTGTATGATGTGGCTGTAATGCATTTTGAGTTCAACAAGTTTGTTTGGTTGAAAACTAGTTGGCATGGATTTAAAAGGATATCCATGCCATTCTATAATGCGTAACTCATCAGAAAGATAACTAAGATCTTTTGGAAGTTGCACATTACCTCTAATGGGGACTTTTGGTACTTTCACAGTACCATATATGAAGCCTTTTGGAAGTATCATATTACCAATTATAAGCAATCTCAAAATTTTCATCTTTGAGAAGACTTCTGCACTCAAGTGTTCCACTTCTTGAATAGGCATGTTTAGCATTATGCCTTCAACTACCTCTGTTCCCTAATAAGAAAAAACAACGAAATTAGAATAATTGGTAAATTGTTAGAAAATTTTACAACAATATATATATATACTTCTTTAAGTTCAAGTGTGTACTAGTCAACTTACAGTATTATTCTTCAATACATGAATGACATCATCGTAAATCCATAACCTACTACGTCCACCAGGCTCTTTAGGAGATTCACGACGAATGATTTCCTGTCCCATATCTTGTAGCAAATCATGCATCCACAAAGTTCCATGGTCATTAATGGTTATGAGAGATTTGTCCATAAGAACACTAATATTGTAGTCTAGATAACAACAAAAACTTTCCAATATATCTCTTATGCAATCTTTGTTCTTTCCTTTGAAAAAACATGCAATATCTAGAAACAATTCTTTTTCCGAATTTGTAAGCCCATCAAAACTTATTAGAAGTATATCCAAAATTTTTCTATTAGGTTCTTTTTTTAGTTTATATAGGGCACTTTCCCATTCATTCTTTCCTTTAGCAAACAATGAAGAACCTAAAACTTTTAGAGCTAAAGGAAGGCCTTTAGCATAATTCACAAAGTCCTTAGACAAGTTCACATAATTTTCTTCTGAATGAGGTTTATGAAAAGCTCTCCAACTAAAAAGCCGCAAAGCATCATCATTATTCAATTCCTTGGCTGTATATATGTAATCTACACCACATCTTATCAATAAATGTCTATCTCTGCTTGTTACAATAATTCTACTTCCAGGACCAAACCAATCATTCTTCCTGGCCAATGCTTCTAATTGCTCATCTCCATCCACATCATCAAGAATAATAAAAACATTTTTATTACATAGTGTATTCCTTATAACATTGATTCCCTCACAAACATCCCCTATATATATTTCACTTTCCATGAGGATGTTAGAAAGAAGTTGTTTTTGTAAAGAAACTAGACCTTGATTTTTAGTTTCTTCTCTAATATTAGCAATAAAGCTTCTAGCTTCAAAGTTACCAGAAATTCTTCTATAAATTTCATGTGCAAGGGTTGTTTTGCCCATTCCACCCATCCCGCATATCCCAACAAAGCGAACACCACCCAACCCTTCACCTATGTATGAATGCAACATTTCCTCCACACAGGAGTCCATTCCAACAAGGTCCTCAGAAACACATGGGAGTTTGTGATACAACTCACTAAATATCCATCCAACGATGTTTTTTATAATTATTGATTCATGCCTGCAAAGAAGATAGTAAAACAATAATTTTTATGACACAAAACGAGCTATATTTAGAGACAAAACATTCATCATAAACATAATCTTAGCTTTGTTAAGTCACATTGAGAGTGCCTAATTATATTTAGAAATTCATTACTAGATGTATTATGAGGACAATTTTAGAGCTATTAGGGGCCAAATTTGTTGCAAGGTCTGTGTAAAGTTTATACTTCCATGTCTAGAATCTAGTCCTACTAGGATTAGAATAGGGTTAGTCTAGGTTATTCTATAAATAGTTAAATACTCTCTTATCATGTGGCCAAATAAAAAAAAAAGTTGAGTAATAATAATGAACGAATGAGAAATCTACCAAAAAAACAAAGTATATATGGGCCTACTTATTATAGACTTTGGAAATAACTACTGATTAAGTAGATGTCTAAACACATTTGTCTTGTGATGAGTCTTGTCATGCTTTTGAGATAAATAAGTATTAGACATTTTGAACCAAAAGGAGGCAAGAATTTGAATTGAGGCATTAAAGGGTCAACCATAAATACCAAACAAATCACTCTAAAGAATGCAGATTAATTGCTAAGTTTGTGTCTTAATTTGTATATATTGAGTAAATCACTAATCTATATATATATATATATATAACCGAAGCTTTTGAAGCTCCCACAATTTTCCACGTCAGCAATTAAATTTTTTTATAAATAAAAAACAATAATTTTTTATAAATAAAAAGCAATTAAAGAAAAAAAAAATTCTTAAATAAAAAAAAATTATTTATTAAGTTTTTTACTTACTAACCCAACATACTACCCTTACCCGATAAACTCCCTCTCCTTCTTTGCCTCTTCCCGTCTTCCATTCTCTCTGCCTCTCTCAATATTCAAACCCCTAAACTGTAGTCCACGGGTGCCGGCCTCCTACTCCTTCAGTGGCAGAAAGTTTTTTATTTTGAGACTTTTCCATCAGACCGGATTCTCTCCACAAACA
Source organism: Quercus rubra (assembly GCA_035136125.1). Taxonomy (NCBI): domain Eukaryota; kingdom Viridiplantae; phylum Streptophyta; class Magnoliopsida; order Fagales; family Fagaceae; genus Quercus; species Quercus rubra. The sequence goes on from CM068738.1 coordinate 40,777,178, forward strand.
TTATTGGTAAGTTTTTTATTTTGTTCTATAATTTTGGTTGTTAAATATGATTTAGGGTTTCGTTTTTTTTTCTTTGCCTCTTCAGTTCTCTCTGCCTCTCTCAATTCTCAAACCCCTAAACTATAGTCCACGGGCGCCAGCCTTCCACTCCTTTAGTGGCAGAAAGCTTTTGATTTTGAGACTTTATCATCAGACCAGATTCTCTCCACAAACATTATGATTTAGGGTTTTGTTTTTGGTTGTTAAATATGATTTAGGGTTTCATTTTTATTTGTTAAATATGATTTAGGGTTTCGTTTGGGAGTGTTTCTTTTGAATGATTAGCTTAGATTGATGGGTTTGGAGCCACCTTTTTCCTTTCTTACTAAAACAAAATGTAAATTTTGTTGGCACATATATATTGAGATCAAATTGTCAATGGCTAAATATCACCAGTGAGACTTTTGGTGGATTGGTGTCTCCCTAATTAAATATTAGTGTGTTTGAGATTAGGGGAGGTCACGGTTCAAAGTTCAAACTACCGGCCGTGGCGACAATTGTTAAATAACTGGATTTATACAAACAAGACTTTTATTTGTTTGGACAATACATAAGTTAAGTTCTTTATATCAAGTGTGTTGAATTTGTTTGAGAAAATTGTCAAATCAATTAGATATGAAGGTTGCTAATAAAAAAAATCAATTTATTTTGATGATTTTTTAAAATTTGATTCGAAATATATGATTTATAATTATAATGACATCTTAACATATATGCAGAACTTTTTTAGGGGAAACACAAGGAGAGATTGACTTGCAGCAAAGGACTGAGCACACATGCTACTGATACAGTCAACTTCCAAGGAATGATTTATAATTTATTGGTGAATCTGTCAAATATCTGCCAATTTTTCACAATCACTAAAATCAATTTTGCTTCTGACCATTATGTATAAAATAGTCAGCATGCATCATTAAGTTTACTTCCAGTTATAAAAAAAGTTCATACATCTATTAATGTTGCTTGAATGTCGGCTGAAAATCAGATTCTTACAGTTTCGCAGGTAGGGATTTGGCATTTTGTTATCTTGGTTATTTGGTAATACAACTACAAAACAAGCATAGTCAGGTATTTACCAATCTTTCTTTTACTCTGTACTGTTTCTTGCATATTTATTGGTAATATGCTTCTTTATTGAAAATCCAGACCCTTTTATCATAATAGCTACATGTTTAACTGTCATGACTTTAAAGGCAAGTTCATTTCTCTTCTCTATATCTCTTTATAAGTAATTATTCATAGTTTAACAATTTAGCCTTTAGACGAATTTGTATGCGGTTGCTTTTAGAATAATAAATAGATGATGGCTTTGGGAATTTACTTTTTCTACCAATCTTAACCTTTAAAGACAAATATTAGATGGTTAAGATGGTGTGACAATCCATGAGTATACATATACTATATCCTCCTCCTCTTAGGTTCTCACATAAGAATGGGCTGGATCCCTGTACATAGAACCTACCCTTATGTGAAATGAGAGAGATGTACTACAATGGCAGTTGGATATGACCAGACCAGAACGGCTTCAATTGACCATTGATTGGATTGAATTATAACATGTGGAAAACCTAATAAAGTAAACACCTGGTGTGACCAGGGTCATACAATAAGCCTACCCTTAGGCCTGCAAAGGTCATAGCTGCCTGATAAAAGCATGGCTGATTAGAGTCCATGTATATAAGACCTGATAGGATTGGCTTTTAACATCCATCAAGTAAAAATCTTGGCAAAAATCTTAGCAAATAAGAAGCAAGGTTGATGAGAGTTTTGAACTGCCACTTGCACACCACAGAATATTCAAAATAATATCCACTAAATGGTATCCAACATGCTGAAATTATTTTTTTTGTAAATGAGATTAAGGAAAGCCAGGAGTTAAAAAAGGAAAAGGGTGTTGAGCCATTCAATTACTTATTTGATACTGTTTCGATATTGGTCTACATATTTGAGTGACAAACTCAAACTTGAACTTGATGCCATGAGGTGTTCAATATCCCTCTCAAGTTCCAAATGTCTTCAACCTTTTTAGGCTGGACATATGATGCTATATCCACCTGCCAATCAATGTAAATATGGCCCTTGAAATTGGATATGCAAATTCAGTTCACCTTTTCGTCCTAGAGGTGCTAGGTCCTGTTGGATTCATATGTTATTTGTACTGCTCATTTTGCATCTATATTACTGGTACTTTGAACTTTTCATAAATGATGTACATTACAAAGTGAGAGATATATAGGAAAAGTAAGATTGTTGATTATGGTCATGTTAGATATGCTTATAATGTGATAAGGACAATTAATAAAAGAATAAAGAGACGGAAGGTAATGGGCCGTCAGACGTAGGTTCATCATGGCTGACGGTAGTATGAGAACCCGGAACGATGGCATCGTGGAACTGAAGGTACATGCGAAGCCGACGGCATAGAGGCTGAAGGCCCCCGAAGCTGACGGCACATAAAGCGAAGGCATTAAGATATGCTGACGGCGCCAGGCAGGGATTTCTTGATAACCACATTTGAATGAATAAATGGATGACTTGCTCTCCACGTTTTGGGTAAACCTAAGAACAACTCCTATATGGAAAAGATCTCGCAAAATACGCCCAAAGAGGGATTCCTATAAGGAAAGGACTTCTACTCCAAGGAAAAGAGGGTCCAGCCCTACTGCTATAAAAACCGAGCACCATCACAAAGAAAGGTACGCATAATTTACCCTCTCTAGCACTCTAGAGCAGTGAAAATAGTTCTGACTTAATCTTCGGAGAGCATTTGGCCGGTACCACACCGGTGCACTCCACGAAGATTGTTTCTTCTTGTTGTGCAGGTGCCATTAGGAGCGTTCCAGGATCGTGTGACTTACTGGTGGTATTCTCGGCATCATCAGTTGGCGCCGTCTGTGGGAACCGAGCGCGTATAGTAGCCACAATACCGCTTCTCGGACAAAGGTTGCATGGTGCTCACCCGCTCAATGGCAACTACTAACGACATTCAAGAGGAAGAACCACCCACGACCGCCCTCGAAAAGCAAGTTAGGACTCTCGCGGCGGCCGTAGAACGCCTTACCAAACAGAATCATGACTTGGAGGAGCAGCTGCGTCAGAAAGATGCAGCACCAGGCTACCAAGGAGCGGATCAAGAGGGAACCAGTGCTGACCGACGAAATCAGGAGGGACCTCAGGCCAGCAACGCCCCGAGCAAGCCAGAACGGCAGAACATGAGTCTCCCCTTCCTCGCCGATACGGCTCCACCGCCTATCATCGCAGAAATGCAGGCGATGAAGGAGCAAATGGAGATTATGATGAACGCCCTCAAGGGTCGAGTGTCCAGTGACCTTGACGACCTAGTCAACAGAACCGACTCGCCATTCACAGCCCCCGTCAACTCCTTCCCTCTGCCGAGTAAGTTCCGCATGCCACAGATGGACAGCTACGACGGGGCCAAGGACCCTCTGGATCACTTAGAGACGTTCAAGACCCTGATGCACCTTCAAGGAGTAGCAGACGCGATCATGTGTAGAGCCTTCCCTACGACGCTGAAGGGAGCAGCCAGGATTTGGTTCAGTCGACTAACGCCCAACTCAATCAGCACCTTCAAGGAGTTGAGCGCTCAGTTTACCACGCACTTTATTGGCGGACACAGATACAAAAAGTCGATAGCGTGCTTGATGAGCATTAAGCAGCGAGAGGACGAGACACTATGGTCCTACATATCCCGATTCAATAAGGAAACGCTCTCGATCGACGAGGCCGATGATAAGATACTTGTTGCCGCCTTCACAAACGGGCTGCGAAAGGGTAAGTTTTTGTTTTCTTTGTACAAAAATGACCCGAAAACCATGTCGGAAGTGCTTTACAGGGCCACCAAATACATGAACGCCGAGGACGCGCTGTCAGCTCGGGAAGAAAAACCGAAAAAAAGGGAAAGGCAAGATGACACCCAACAAGAACAAGGGCGCAAGAGGGCTCGAACGGGAGATCGGCGGGACGAGCGTCGCCCCAAACCCCCGGGGGGAAGATTTACGAGCTTCACCCCGCTAACGGCCCCTGTAGACCAAGTCCTGATGCAGATTAAGGATGAGGAAGCCCTGACCTACCCCGGAAAGCTGAAGGGAGACCCGAATAGACGCTCGAAGGATAAGTATTGCCGCTTCCATCGAGACCACAGCCATGACACAGCCGATTGTTACGATCTGAAGCAGCAAATCGAGGCCCTCATAAAACAAGGCAAGTTACAAAGGTTCGTCAGAAAGGAAAGGGCGGATCAGCCCCCTCAAGAGCAGAATCCCCGACGGGACAACGAGCGACCAAGACCCTCCATAGGGGACATAAGAATGATTGTGGGAGGAACGGCAGTCACTGGGTCGTCCAAAAGAGCCTGGAAGACCTACCTCAGGGTAGTCCAGAATGTGCAGTTGACAGGGGAAGTACCAAGGATCGCGCAAAGAGAGGGCCCCACAGTTGGGTTCTCGGAAGAAGATGCAAGGCGCCTTCACCACCCGCATGACGACGCGCTGGTCGTCAGCATACGGATAGAAGACTACAACATGCACAGGGTGCTGATCGACAACGGAAGCTCAGCAGACATCCTGTACTATCCGGCGCTCCAGCAGATGGGAATCAGCAGGGAACGACTAGTCCCAACAAATGCCCCTCTAGTCGGTTTCGGAGGAACAAGGGTACTGCCTTTAGGTGCGGTTACGCTATCCGTAATGGTAGGTGATTACCCTCAACAGATAACCAAGAACATAACTTTCTTGGTGGTCGATTGCTCATCAGCCTACAACGCTATCCTCGGACGACCCGCACTGAATTCATGGAAGGCAGTAACTTCAACTTACCACCTAATGATAAAGTTTCCCACTGACTACGGAGTAGGGGAACTGCGCGGGAGCCAAATGGCCGCACGCGAGTGCTACATAGCCATGATGGAAATGGAAGACCAGTTTCATGCCTTAAGCATAGAAGAGCATCGGACGATGACGGAACCAGTGGAAAAATTAGAAGAAATAACACTTGACGGTTCTAATCCTGACAGGACAACCAGAATTGGGACACTCGCGAACCCCAAAATCCGTCAAGAACTCATAACCTTCCTCAGGAGCAATCAAGATGTATTTGCATGGAGTCATGAAGATATGCCAGGAATAGACCCGTCGGTCATGGTGCACAGATTGAACGTCTCGCCCGGCTTTCCATCCATTCGGCAAAAGAAGAGAGTGTTCGCCCCCGAACGAGATTAGGCCATTGCAGAGGAAGTCCGAAAGCTACAAGAAGCAAACTTCATTAGGGAAGTGTACTATCCCGATTGGCTGGCCAACGTGGTGATGGTCAAGAAGGCTAGCGGCAAATGGCGGATGTGTGTGGACTTCACCGACCTTAACAAGGCCTGCCCCAAAGATAGCTACCCTCTTCCAAGGGTCGACGTCCTAGTGGACTCAACCGCCCGACACCGGTTGCTAAGCTTTATGGACGCTTTCTCAGGATACAACCAGATTCAAATGCACGAAGCAGATCAAGAGAAAACCTCGTTCGTAACTAGCCAAGGGCTCTTCTGTTACAAAGTAATGCCCTTTGGGCTGAAGAACGCAGGTGCAACCTACCAAAGACTTATGAACAAAATGTTTGCGCAGCAAATCGGGAGGAATGTCCAGGTCTAGGTGGATGACATGTTAGTAAAGAGCCGAAAGGAGGAAGATCATCTGGAGGATCTCAAAGAAACATTCAACACTCTCCGCTCCTACAACATGAGGCTCAATCCCGGGAAGTGTGCCTTTGGAGTGATGGCGGGAAAATTCATGGGATTTATGATATCCCAAAGGGGAATCGAAGCAAACCCGGACAAGATCCGGGCCATTATGAGATGGCGCCGCCCAGAAATGTCAAGGAAGTGCAAAGCCTCAACGGGAAGATAGCGGCACTTAATAGATTCGTGTAAAGGGCAACGGACAGATGCTTGCCCTTCTTCCGCACACTGAAGAGGTCGTTCGAATGGACTACCGAGTGCCAACAAGCGTTCGAAGAGCTGAAGGTTTATCTCTCCTCCCCACCACTGTTGAGCCAGTCACAGCCAGGGGAAGAACTCTTTCTCTATCTAGCCGTCTCCCCCGCAGCCATCAGCGCTGCCTTGATCAGAGAAGAAGAAAAGATACAAAAGCCCGTATACTATGCTAGCCGAGCGCTTCGCGGTGCTGAAGAAAGATACCCGCCAATGGAAAAGCTTGCCTTCGCATTAGTTACAGCGGCCCGCAAACTCAAACCGTACTTCCAAGCCCATACGGTGAACGTACTGACAGACAAGCCCTTGCGACGGGCCATGAACAACCCCGAGACTGCAGGTCGGTTGGCATTATGGGCCATAGAGCTGAGCGAATTCGATATCCGGTACCGCCCGCGCACCGCAATCAAGGGACAGATTGTCGCAGATTTCATAGCAGAATTCACTCATGACGAAGGCAAGGGGGCAGGAGAGTCCCCTCTATGGAGCGTATATACGGACGGATCCTCCAACAGATTGACTGGAGGGGCTGGCATCGTGCTACTGTCGCCCGAGGGTGATGTAATTGAATGCATGGTCCGTCTTGACTTCCCTGCTACCAACAATGAATCAGAATATGAAGCACTGATAGCAGGACTCGACCTCGCCAGAGCCGCAAGAGCCACAAAAGTAGTCATCCACTACGACTCTCAGGTCATCACTAACCAAGTGAACGGAGACTACGAGTGCAAGGGCGAGAGGATGAAGAGGTACCTCGATCAGGTAAAGGCAAGAATGGATAACCTCGAAGCCAGTGTCGTCCAGATTCCCAGAGAAGAGAACGAGCGAGCGGATCGCCTCGCAAAGGCTGCCTCAGCGGAGCATATGGTTACCCCTGGTAATGTACTCTCTTTCATTCAGCTTTCCCCGCTAATAGATCCCAGCAACGTGCAGGAAGTATGCCCTGACAGTAGCTGGACCGCGCCATTAGTTTCATACTTGAAAGACGGGGTATTACCGAACGGAAAGGAGGCATCAAGGAAACTAAAGGTCCAGGCAGCAAAGTTCGTTCTGATAAAAGACGTCCTGTACAAAAGAGGCTTCTCTCGACCTTATCTGAGATGCTTGGGTGCGGAAGAGGCAGACTATGTTATGAGAGAAGTACACGAAGGAATCTGCGGGAACCATTCCGGGTCCAGGGCATTGGAACTGGTACGAGCAGGATACTATTGGCCCACCATGCAGAAGGATGCCGAAGCCTATGTTAGGGCCTGTGACAAATGCCAGAGGTTCAGCAATATTATAAGACAACCAACTGAAGAGCTGACCCCGTTAACAGCCCCATGGCCGTTCGCACAATGGGGATTAGATATTATGGGACCATTCCCTACGGCAGTACGGCAGTTGAAGTTCCTAGTAGTGGGCATCGACTACTTTACAAAATGGGTAGAAGCTGAAGCCCTAGCTACAATTACAGAGAAGAATGTGCGAAGCTTCGTCTGGAGATGCGTCATATGCAGGTTTGGCATTCCTAGAGTTCTTATCTCAGACAACGGAAGGCAATTCGACAACGAATCGTTCCGGGATTTTTGCTCACAATTAGGAATAAAAAACCACTACTCCTCCCCCGCCCACCCTCAGGCTAACGGGCAGGTCGAAGTCACGAACCGATCCTTGCTCAAGATTATCAAGACTCGGCTCGAGGGGGCAAAAGGCATATGGCCTGAAGAGTTACCAAGCGTGCTATGGGCATACAGAACGACGGCAAGAACACCCACAGGAGAAACACCGTTCCGACTAACGTACGGAAGTGAAGCGGTCATCCCGGCTGAAGTTGGGATCACAAGCTACAGGGTGCACAACCACGATGAGAACAGAAATGACGAGGCAATGCGACTACAGCTGGATCTGATGGACGAGCTCAAGACGACAGCAGAGCAAAGGCTCGCTCGATACCAGAACCGCATGGCCCAATACTACAACTCTCGGGTCCGTCACAGAGATTTCCAAGTTGGAGACCTCGTTCTTAGAAGGGTCATGGGCGCCGCTAGGGACCCCACCCAAGGAAAACTTGGCCCCAACTGGGAAGGACCTTACCGGATTACAGCCTGGCAGAGAAAGGGTACCTACCACCTGGAGACTACAGACGGGCGGAAACTGCCACACCCATGGAACACCGAGCACCTACGAAAGTATTACCAGTAGGAGTGGCGGCACAGATCAACCTTCTTCATCCACAACGGATTTCAGTTTCTTACTCAGCTTTATCATTTATTTTTATATTATCATTTACTTCAGTTTTTGCTACAGTTTATTTTCTGGTTTTAAGTAGCACTCGGTTTAGAAGTGCTTTTCATTTACAAATGCATGACAATAAAAAGAGTTTATTCATTTTAAGTTAAGTGTCTATGATAAAGAAAAGCCTACGGCCCACCAAGGTGGATAACTAAGTTCATAAAAAATGAACACCAAAAACGACCAAGTCCATGGCATGAAAGCTGACGATCTCACCAAAAGAGAATGCTGTCATGGACAAGGGCCAAAAAGCAACGGGATTACAAAAAGATGACAAGTTCATCAAAGTCCCTGACGGCCTAAAGTTAAGAAACTGACGGCACAAGGCAAAAAAGTTGACGGCCTATAACTAAGAAGCTGACGGTCTCACCAAAAGAGACAAGGCTGTCACAGACGGTCCTAGAAACCAACAGTCCTACCAAAATGATAAGTACATAAAAGCCCCTGATGGCCTGAAGCTAAGAAGCTGACGGTCTCATCAAAAGAGACGGGACTCTCAAAATCCCAAGGTCAACGGGCATACAAGAAATGACAAGTTCCACAAATAGAACTATTTAACGGCCTAAAAGGATCACAAAATCTTCGCATCCCGTCAGGATGTTCTAACGAGGCTGACGGGAGGAACCGTTGGGCTGACGGCCCATAAAAGGTCAGAGAGGGTCATACTGACGGAGGTTTCGCTCAGTAAGCTGACGAAACAATGACTTAAAATAAAAGGCATGACGCATATATGTAACAAGAAGCAGGGGCAGAAATATATGCCACAAATGCAATTACATACATAAAACCAAAAACAATTGTCTGCCAAAAATAACTCAAGTAATATAACTGTTCTCAAAATAACTAAGGTAAAATACAAATAAATAGAATTCAAGGAGCAAAGCCGTCAGCAGGATTCCCGTCGTCTTGGCGGTCCTCAACATCTACTACGACCGGAGTTGGAGGGTTAGCAGCAGGCTGGGCCAGGACCACAACGCCGTCGGCCTCCACAGGGGCAGCAGGTTGAGAGGGGTCATCTTCCCCGTCGTCCATGGTGATCCCAGAAAGATCCAACCCTGGGAAGGCTGACGCGACCTGCTTAAGGCAGTCATCGAAACCAGTGCCATAATACCCGGCACAGGAATCAATGAACAATTGTGACGCCTGGAAGTCACGGACCGCGTCAGCCCCAGCCGTCTGCAATCTCTACTCCAAGACCGTCATCTCCCCTTTTAGCTTTTCACTCTGACGACCTGCCTCCACCAGTTTCTCCCTGACCTCCTTCAGCTCCCTGTTCAGCGTTCGGACGGCTTCCTTGTACTGCCCTTGCTCCTCCATCAAGTGCGCATTGTGCCTCCTAACGCGGGTAACGACACCTTCCTTCGCAATACAGCGATCTTGAAGGGCCGTCACATGCACCAAGGCCTAAGAAAGAAAACACAGCCGTCAGAAAGAAAATCAAAGCAAGATAAAGTCATCTCAACAAAGGTAGCAGACCTACCCTGGTAAGGTCAAAGAGAGCTGACGCCCCCAGATCCTCCGTCTCCAGCTGCTCACAGGGCTCCATGTCCACTGGCTTCACAAAGGACTTGGCCTCCTCGACGGCGTAATCCCTGTGGGTCAGGAGACGGCTTGGGCCTTCAGCGACGGGACCTTGGGAGGTCATCAACCCCTTACCCACACCGTGGCTGGGCTTAGAGGGTGATTTCTCCTTCAGGGAACCAGGAGTGACGGCGGCCTTTTTAGCCGGACGGCGATCACTCCCGTCAGGCTTCCTCTTCGCCTGCCCGGTAGGGGCCTTAGGGGTTGACGACGCCTCCCCCCCTGCCTCCTGGGCCTGCTTCTCTGCTTTCTGATGGGCAGCAGCGGCTCGGATCCTTTGCTTAGCGGATTCCATTTCTACAATACAAGGGTTGTTAGAATAACTGACGGGGATAAACCAAAAAAGCCAAGGGGAAGTATACTCACGCCGACGGGAGAATTCCTCCAACCTCCGAGCTTCAGCTGACGGCTCTAGACCCCCACAGTATAGATGGATTGTGTCAAGGGTGATCAAATCCCTAAACTTGCGCTCTTCTAAAGGAATTTCCAAAACCCGACAGATAAACTCCTCCTGTTCGTCGGTTATGTGGGGACGGGTGTAAGCTGAGAAAAGAAAGGAAAGTGTTAATAACGTCGTCAAGGAAACAAAAAAGACCATGGTTGACGGGATTAACCTGAATCCCTTACAAAGGCCCACGTATTGTCAAAGTAACCATGGGGCATCGTCGCCCATTCTTCCTGACGGCAAACCCAATCCGTCCCCTCAACAAAAAAGTACCTACTCTTCCAGTTCCTATTTGAATTTGGCATATCCGATACCAGCCTCAAATTTTTATCACGGGCATTAAAATGGTATGTCCCCTTAGACGAAGCAATATGATGTGGCCTGTAGCAGTAAAAGAACTCGTCAAGGGTAAGCTGACGGTTGCCTCCACTTAGACGGCCCCACAAAATCTCAGCCCCTATGAAAGTTCTCCATGCATTTGGGGCAATTTGAGTGACGGAAAGACCCAGAAAGTCAGCCAACTGACGGTGTAACGCCGTCAACGGTAGTCTCAAACCCGCAGCAAACATGGCGTCGTACATACCCACGTCAGCAGTCCTCCCCGAGTAACAAGTCTCGTTCTCTTCAGGGAGACGGATTGGGATGTGGTCTGGGACTTGGTAACGGGTGCGCAACTCTCCAAAAATTTTATTACTCATCCTAGGCAAAAATTTGTTGACGGCCCAATCCTCGGGAAGAATAAAAGGACGGTTATCTCCGGTTTCCTCATCCCCGTCGCCTTGATCCCCGTCACTATCACTACCTTCGCCTTCAGTACACATGCCACCCTCAACACCTTCACCCTCTTTTCCCTCTCCTATTTCATCCTCACCTGTGCAACTCTCATTACCGTCAGGAGATCGGGCTGACGTCCCTCCCCCTAACGAGAGCGAAAAGTCCTCTGATTCATGACCAGAACCAAAGGCTTCGTCGTAGCCCGCTCCTTCGCGGACTGACGACTCCCCACACGATGCGTCACTTGACATCTTACCTACAAGTGACGGATTCAATCTAAGTGCCTACTCTGACGTCCTCACTAATAAGAAAATGAGTAAAAACAAGGGAAAGACTAGAACTTACTGGCAAATCGTCCTTCTTGACGGAACGGACCCAAGGACGGCAATACAGTAGCTGACGTAGATGGGACGAGAAGTCAAGCTCAGGGCGACGGTCTCTCTCTCGAAGATCAGCAAAGAAGGAAATAGTAGAAATGAGGGGGGGGACCCCCATTATATACGGAATAAACAAGCGCGGGAGACGAAGTGACGCCTCGTCAGGTGCGTTGCCAATAGGGAATCACCACGTGTCCGAAGCATTAAATGCACGGCAACTCGAGGCCGCCCATTTAATGATCTTCCCGCCTAATAAAAAGAATACGTAAACAACCGACGGAAACACTCCATAAACCGTCAGCATAAAAAGTAACTGACGGAAATATGGAGTAGGGGGCAACTGATAAGGACAATTAATAAAAGAATAAAGAGACGGAAGGTAATGGGCCGTCAGACGTAGGTTCATCATGGCTGACGGTAGTATGAGAACCCGGAACGATGGCATCGTGGAACTGAAGGTACATGCGAAGCCGACGGCATAGAGGCTGAAGGCCCCCGAAGCTGACGGCACATAAAGCGAAGGCATTAAGATATGCTGACGGCGCCAGGCAGGGATTTCTTGATAACCATGTTTGAATGAATAAATGGATGACTTGCTCTCCACGTTTTGGGTAAACCTAAGAACAACTCCTATATGGAAAAGATCCCGCAAAATACGCCCAAAGAGGAATTCCTATAAGGAAAGGACTTCTACTCCAAGGAAAAGAGGGTCCAGCCCTACTGCTATAAAAACCGAGCACCATCACAAAGAAAGGTACGCATAATTTACCCTCTCTATCACTCTAGAGCAGTGAAAATAGTTCTGACTTAATCTTCGGAGAGCATTTGGCCGGTACCACACCGGTGCACTCCACAAAGATCGTTTCTTCTTGTTGTGCAGGTGCCATTAGGAGCGTTTGAGGATCGTGTGACTTACTGGTGGTATTCTCGGCATCATCATAATGTAAGATTGTTGAAGTACTATTAAGTGATTTTGAAGCAAACATCATATTCAAATGGAGTTAGTAAGTCACTGTCCAATAGATAAATGTAATTTTTTTAATGAATTTCGTGCATTGCAGGAGAGTATAACTTATCGTCAACAAGTGGAACAAAAGTTTATATTGATTTGGAAATTCCTGAGACTGCTAATTTCAAAGATCAGAGTGCTTTGTTTTGGATTCACATTTTTAATGTATTTATATTACAATACACAAAAACTAATATGATATTAACATTATATATGTCATTTCTCTTATCAGGTATAGAATTCAATTAAAGGTTGAAGATAGCTTAGAAATGACCATATTCATTTTAATTTAAACTTAAGTTTGATTTTATTTTTCATTACATAATTTATTGTTTCACATCAAGGATAGGAAACTATGAGACTGGAATCCTAATGTACAATCAAAGAGGAAGAGAAAAAGAATAGTTTATATCTTTATGTACAATAACTTTTCCGTGCATCGCACGGGTTAGCGACTAATATACATATACTACCATGCTTCAAACTACCCAAATGTTCTTCAACCAGGGTCCAATTTGATATTATATATAAAGTCCTAAGTTCATAATATACATGCAGGAGATAAACAGAAATTTTCTCTGGTTTGATTGACTTGAAAAAGTTTTTTTTTGTTTTTTTTAAGAAATTCTTGTTTGTCCATGGGAAAGTCGGCAAAATTTTAGTGTAGAAAATTAAGATATTGATAATAGTATGATTCTGCAAATCAAAAAGATAATAGTATGAACAAAATTACTCAAGTCAAATGTTACCTATCACGCAAATGCCATCCAGATATATCACCCACGTCTTTTAAAGCAGCTTTCCATGCTTGCACAACTTTTGTGTTAATCCTGGTATCTTTCTCATGTTTAGCAAAGGCTTCAGCAAGAATGCCATTCTGGTTCCTTACATCAGAGGGATCCACGTGATAAAAGAAAGGCAAAATTGTCACTCCGGTTTCCTTCTCGCATTTAACAATTTTTGCTAGTTCAATTAAGCACCACTTTGAAGAAGCATAGTTTGTTGAGAGAACAATGATAGCATATTTGGACTCTTCTATTGCTTTTAAGAGCTCTTGAGAAATATATTTTCCTCGCCCAAGTTTTTCATCATCACGGAAAGTGATAATACCCTTTTGTTTCAAAGCAGTATAAAGATGATCTGTGAAATTCATTCGGGTGTCAACACCGCAAAAACTAAGGAACACATGGTATTTCCATCGAGGGCAAGAAGAAAGAGAAGAAGATGATGAAGAAGTTGAAGAGGGGGAGGAGGAAGTTGCTTGAGTGGCCATGGAAGCAATTGGTAATTTACTAGCTTGTTAAGCGATGCGTACCAGAGAGTGTTGCAGACTTAGAGAATGGGAGCAACAATAAAAGATTTTAAGTTTCTCTAGAAAGGCTGAGTGAACTTCCAGATGATTAGCTATGAACTTTTCTTTTTTGGTTGAAGATCAGCAATGAAGTTTCCCACTTGCTTTTGTTTTGTCTATGAAGTTGGCCATTAGTTGTTGTTTAAGCCCATGGGGCCATGTGGACATGGGGTAAGGCAAAAGCAAAATATGCAAAACGACACATTTTATCGATGCACTCAACTCAAGCACCAATTAATTGTTAAAAAAAAGCTTTAAACAATTAGAACATTTTTATTTTTTTAGGGCTGTGTTAAAGGCCACGATCAAATTCTCATTAACTGCAATTTATTTTACTTTTTTCTGATATATATATATTTTTTTTAATTTATGTCATTTTTTCAATTTTATAGGTACTATTTGGTATCTTTTTTGACTTTATGACAAAATTTTTTTTTTTAGTTGGTGCTCGTTAACATTCTTTTTTATTTATTTATTTTTTGAAATGTGAATGCGTTTGTTTATCATTTTTATTTTTCCTTTTCAGGCTTGTGACTGTTCTGACCGTGACAGTCAAGTTAGTGTCATTTCACATTTGTCATTATTGTTTTTTGGACTTTACAACCCAATTAAATTTGCTTCTTTTTCAAGTGGGGACCACCTGTGCAGACCTTTTCTTTCTTCTTAATTTTATTTTTACTATCAAATTCAAACGAACTTCGGTTGTTATTTTCACATGGACTCCCATTTGTGCAGACTTTCATACGCAAAGGAAAATACTCGGAAGCTATCCAAAATAAAAAGAAAACACCTGGAAGAGGAAGACAAGGGCCACTTTCACAATTGCACTCATTCAATATATCACAATTTATCAAAATGGTCTACCGTGAGTCGTGAAAAAAAGGGTGATAAGTTTATGTAAACATATTGCAAAATTGAGTATAAAATTGAATTTATACTTATATTTATTTGAATAGATTACTTGGGAATGCCAGTCTCTCTCTAGGTTATTTTTGTTAAATAATACTCTTTTAAAAAAAAAATAAAAAACAAATTTTGTTTGTAACTAATGGCTATAACTACTACTGAAAAAAAAAAACATGTTTATATAATTTGGAAATTTTAATTGCTGGAGTGCCTGATTTTCATGTTTTTAACATGTATATAAAATTTTATATCAATCATATGTTATTTATTATTTGATTTATAAATTTATTTTTAATGCATAATTTTAGATTACAAAAACCTTAAATTTAAATATTTGATTGATGAAATAGCTATTAATCTTTATTATTTTGAAAATTGTACAAACGTGGAGTATATAAGAAGAAAATGTAATCCAACTGTACATTATTCAAAATTCACATTCAATAAAAGAATAATTAGTGGAGTTAGAGCCTTTGGCAAATTTTGTCCTAAAATAAAAAGGAAATGGTGGGCATCCTACTATAAATCGTCGCATAAAGTCTTTCTTCTTTATCAATCCAACTTTTGCTTTTTCACAGGAAAATACCTCCATATGCATAGCAAAATACCCTGAAGCTTGAAAAAAAAAAAAAGAAAAAAAGAAAAAAAAGAAAGGAAAGAAAGGAAAACCCTGGAAGGTAGAGGCCACTTGCACACGGAATCTAATACAAATTGACTCACTCAATATCACAATTTATTAAAATTGAACAGTAATGTCACTTTGTAAAATGGTGATACTTAATTGAACAAAAATATCTTAATTTTTTTTAAAAATTATTAAAAATAATACAAATTTTATAAAAAAAATTTATTAATAGATGTGATAATGAATATGATTGGTACTAGTTCAAGATAATAAGTAAATATTAAAAATTTTGTATCTTTTATACTCCTTTTGAATAAACTCTGTGTCATAGAGTTATATGATATAATATTAAAATATAGATAGAGAAAGTTCTCTGGTAAGAGGTAGCTTTTTGATCCTTGTAACAAATTGGTCATGAGTGATACCTATGAGCCAGCATCAAGAGGATGAAGAGATAATTTTATATGTTAACATGGGTTATTATGGTTGTTCTACCAAAATTACTATATTTTGAAAGAAACTCAAGCTTCTCACAATATATCAGCATAGTGCAAGTGAAGAGAATTAGGCAATACTTCATACATGTAGATATAACTCTTAAAACTCAATTACAAAAACCAAGCAACATGATTTACAATTATTTGAAGTACAACCAATTAATTTTCAATTTCAAAGCAGTTATAGCTTTTGTCTACCAGCTGCCTAAGATTTTTTTTTTCCCCTTTCTATAGCTAATAAATATAAGTTACATACGAAAAAAGAAAACTTGGGAGCAAAATAACAAACCAATCAAATTTAAACACAAATGCATTGATTTAGGTTAATGTGAAGATAATTTAATACAAAACTAAGGTCATAGGTTGTGCTACGGTAAGATGATATTGGGTAAGCTTTGTTGCATATGGTATACAAGTGAGATGATAAAGTTCACATATAAAAAAAATTAAAAAAAAAAAAAAAAAGGTATAGAGTAGTGGAGAGATGAAAAGGTACAAGTGAGGGAAAAATGTTGGAAGAAGTGTAATTGTAAGGTGATAAATTAAGAAAGAGAAAAAAAATTAAAAAAAATGAGAGAGAAAGTGTTGAAAATAAGAAGATAATGTAGCTGTTGATATGGCACAATAAAAGCGTAACAATAACAAAATCTACACTTCAACCGATATATATATATATATATATAAAAGAAAATTATTAGGGAAGCAATTGGTAATTTACTAGCTTGTTAAGCGATGCGTACCAGAGAGTGTTGCAGACTTAGAGAATGGGAGCAACAATAAAAGATTTTAAGTTTCTCTAGAAAGGCTGAGTGAACTTCCAGATGATTAGCTATGAACTTTTCTTTTTTGGTTGAAGATCAGCAATGAAGTTTCCCACTTGCTTTTGTTTTGTCTATGAAGTTGGCCATTAGTTGTTGTTTAAGCCCATGGGGCCATGTGGACATGGGGTAAGGCAAAAGCAAAATATGCAAAACGACACATTTTATCGATGCACTCAACTCAAGCACCAATTAATTGTTAAAAAAAAGCTTTAAACAGTTAGAACATTTTTATTTTTTTAGGGTTGTGTTAAAGGCCACGATCAAATTCTCATTAACTGCAATTTATTTTACTTTTTTCTGATATATATTTTTTTTTAATTTATGTCATTTTTTCAATTTTGTAGGTACTATTTGGTATCTTTTTTGACTTTATGACAAAATTTTTTTTTTTAGTTGGTGCTCGTTAACATTCTTTTTTATTTATTTATTTTTTGAAATGTGAATGCGTTTGTTTATCATTTTTATTTTTCCTTTTCAGGCTTGTGACTGTTCTGACCGTGTCAGTCAAGTTAGTGTCATTTCACATTTGTCATTATTGTTTTTTGGACTTTACAACCCAATTAAATTTGCTTCTTTTTCAAGTGGGGACCACCTGTGCAGACCTTTTCTTTCTTCTTAATTTTATTTTTACTATCAAATTCAAACGAACTTCGGTTGTTATTTTCACATGGACTCCCATTTGTGCAGACTTTCATACGCAAAGGAAAATACTCGGAAGCTATCCAAAATAAAAAGAAAACACCTGGAAGAGGAAGACAAGGGCCACTTTCACAATTGCACTCATTCAATATATCACAATTTATCAAAATGGTCTACCGTGAGTCGTGAAAAAAAGGGTGATAAGTTTATGTAAACATATTGCAAAATTGAGTATAAAATTGAATTTATACTTATATTTATTTGAATAGATTACTTGGGAATGCTTGTCTCTCTCTAGGTTATTTTTGTTAAATAATACTCTTTTAAAAAAAAAATAAAAAACAAATTTTGTTTGTAACTAATGGCTATAACTACTACTGAAAAAAAAAAAACATGTTTATATAATTTGGAAATTTTAATTGCTGGAGTGCCTGATTTTCATGTTTTTAACATGTATATAAAATTTTATATCAATCATATGTTATTTATTATTTGATTTATAAATTTATTTTTAATGCATAATTTTAGATTACAAAAACCTTAAATTTAAATATTTGATTGATGAAATAGCTATTAATCTTTATTATTTTGAAAATTGTACAAACGTGGAGCATATAAGAAGAAAATGTAATCCAACTTTACATTATTCAAAATTCACATTTAATAAAAGAATAATTAGTGGAGTTAGAGCCTTTGGCAAATTTTGTCCTAAAATAAAAAGGAAATGGTGGGCATCCTACTATAAATCGTCGCATAAAGTCTTTCTTCTTTATCAATCCAACTTTTGCTTTTTCACAGGAAAATACCTCCATATGCATAGCAAAATACCCTGAAGCTTGAAAAAAAAAAAAGAAAAAAAGAAAGGAAAGAAAGGAAAACCCTGGAAGGTAGAGGCCACTTGCACACGGAATCTAATACAAATTGACTCACTCAATATCACAATTTATTAAAATTGAACAGTAATGTCACTTTGTAAAATGGTGATACTTAATTGAACAAAAATATCTTAATTTTTTTTAAAAATTATTAAAAATAATACAAATTTTATAAAAAAAATTTATTAATAGATGTGATAATGAATATGATTGGTACTAGTTCAAGATAATAAGTAAATATTAAAAATTTTGTATCTTTTATACTCCTTTTGAATAAACTCTGTGTCATAGAGTTATATGATATAATATTAAAATATAGATAGAGAAAGTTCTCTGGTAAGAGGTAGCTTTTTGATCCTTGTAACAAATTGGTCATGAGTGATACCTATGAGCCAGCATCAAGAGGATGAAGAGATAATTTTATATGTTAACATGGGTTATTATGGTTGTTCTACCAAAATTACTATATTTTGAAAGAAACTCAAGCTTCTCACAATATATCAGCATAGTGCAAGTGAAGAGAATTAGGCAATACTTCATACATGTAGATATAACTCTTAAAACTCAATTACAAAAACCAAGCAACATGATTTACAATTATTTGAAGTACAACCAATTAATTTTCAATTTCAAAGCAGTTATAGCTTTTGTCTACCAGCTGCCTAAGATTTTTTTTTTCCCCTTTCTATAGCTAATAAATATAAGTTACATACGAAAAAAGAAAACTTGGGAGCAAAATAACAAACCAATCAAATTTAAACACAAATGCATTGATTTAGGTTAATGTGAAGATAATTTAATACAAAACTAAGGTCATAGGTTGTGCTACGGTAAGATGATATTGGGTAAGCTTTGTTGCATATGGTATACAAGTGAGATGATAAAGTTCACATATAAAAAAAATTAAAAAAAAAAAAAAAAAGGTATAGAGTAGTGGAGAGATGAAAAGGTACAAGTGAGGGAAAAATGTTGGAAGAAGTGTAATTGTAAGGTGATAAATTAAGAAAGAGAAAAAAAATTAAAAAAAATGAGAGAGAAAGTGTTGAAAATAAGAAGATAATGTAGCTGTTGATATGGCACAATAAAAGCGTAACAATAACAAAATCTACACTTCAACCGATATATATATATATATATATAAAAGAAAATTATTAGGGAAGCAATTGGTAATTTACTAGCTTGTTAAGCGATGCGTACCAGAGAGTGTTGCAGACTTAGAGAATGGGAGCAACAATAAAAGATTTTAAGTTTCTCTAGAAAGGCTGAGTGAACTTCCAGATGATTAGCTATGAACTTTTCTTTTTTGGTTGAAGATCAGCAATGAAGTTTCCCACTTGCTTTTGTTTTGTCTATGAAGTTGGCCATTAGTTGTTGTTTAAGCCCATGGGGCCATGTGGACATGGGGTAAGGCAAAAGCAAAATATGCAAAACGACACATTTTATCGATGCACTCAACTCAAGCACCAATTAATTGTTAAAAAAAAGCTTTAAACAGTTAGAACATTTTTATTTTTTTAGGGTTGTGTTAAAGGCCACGATCAAATTCTCATTAACTGCAATTTATTTTACTTTTTTCTGATATATATTTTTTTTTAATTTATGTCATTTTTTCAATTTTGTAGGTACTATTTGGTATCTTTTTTGACTTTATGACAAAATTTTTTTTTTTAGTTGGTGCTCGTTAACATTCTTTTTTATTTATTTATTTTTTGAAATGTGAATGCGTTTGTTTATCATTTTTATTTTTCCTTTTCAGGCTTGTGACTGTTCTGACCGTGTCAGTCAAGTTAGTGTCATTTCACATTTGTCATTATTGTTTTTTGGACTTTACAACCCAATTAAATTTGCTTCTTTTTCAAGTGGGGACCACCTGTGCAGACCTTTTCTTTCTTCTTAATTTTATTTTTACTATCAAATTCAAACGAACTTCGGTTGTTATTTTCACATGGACTCCCATTTGTGCAGACTTTCATACGCAAAGGAAAATACTCGGAAGCTATCCAAAATAAAAAGAAAACACCTGGAAGAGGAAGACAAGGGCCACTTTCACAATTGCACTCATTCAATATATCACAATTTATCAAAATGGTCTACCGTGAGTCGTGAAAAAAAGGGTGATAAGTTTATGTAAACATATTGCAAAATTGAGTATAAAATTGAATTTATACTTATATTTATTTGAATAGATTACTTGGGAATGCTTGTCTCTCTCTAGGTTATTTTTGTTAAATAATACTCTTTTAAAAAAAAAATAAAAAACAAATTTTGTTTGTAACTAATGGCTATAACTACTACTGAAAAAAAAAAAACATGTTTATATAATTTGGAAATTTTAATTGCTGGAGTGCCTGATTTTCATGTTTTTAACATGTATATAAAATTTTATATCAATCATATGTTATTTATTATTTGATTTATAAATTTATTTTTAATGCATAATTTTAGATTACAAAAACCTTAAATTTAAATATTTGATTGATGAAATAGCTATTAATCTTTATTATTTTGAAAATTGTACAAACGTGGAGCATATAAGAAGAAAATGTAATCCAACTTTACATTATTCAAAATTCACATTTAATAAAAGAATAATTAGTGGAGTTAGAGCCTTTGGCAAATTTTGTCCTAAAATAAAAAGGAAATGGTGGGCATCCTACTATAAATCGTCGCATAAAGTCTTTCTTCTTTATCAATCCAACTTTTGCTTTTTCACAGGAAAATACCTCCATATGCATAGCAAAATACCCTGAAGCTTGAAAAAAAAAAAAGAAAAAAAGAAAGGAAAGAAAGGAAAACCCTGGAAGGTAGAGGCCACTTGCACACGGAATCTAATACAAATTGACTCACTCAATATCACAATTTATTAAAATTGAACAGTAATGTCACTTTGTAAAATGGTGATACTTAATTGAACAAAAATATCTTAATTTTTTTAAAAAATTATTAAAAATAATACAAATTTTATAAAAAAAATTTATTAATAGATGTGATAATGAATATGATTGGTACTAGTTCAAGATAATAAGTAAATATTAAAAATTTTGTATCTTTTATACTCCTTTTGAATAAACTCTGTGTCATAGAGTTATATGATATAATATTAAAATATAGATAGAGAAAGTTCTCTGGTAAGAGGTAGCTTTTTGATCCTTGTAACAAATTGGTCATGAGTGATACCTATGAGCCAGCATCAAGAGGATGAAGAGATAATTTTATATGTTAACATGGGTTATTATGGTTGTTCTACCAAAATTACTATATTTTGAAAGAAACTCAAGCTTCTCACAATATATCAGCATAGTGCAAGTGAAGAGAATTAGGCAATACTTCATACATGTAGATATAACTCTTAAAACTCAATTACAAAAACCAAGCAACATGATTTACAATTATTTGAAGTACAACCAATTAATTTTCAATTTCAAAGCAGTTATAGCTTTTGTCTACCAGCTGCCTAAGATTTTTTTTTTCCCCTTTCTATAGCTAATAAATATAAGTTACATACGAAAAAAGAAAACTTGGGAGCAAAATAACAAACCAATCAAATTTAAACACAAATGCATTGATTTAGGTTAATGTGAAGATAATTTAATACAAAACTAAGGTCATAGGTTGTGCTACGGTAAGATGATATTGGGTAAGCTTTGTTGCATATGGTATACAAGTGAGATGATAAAGTTCACATATAAAAAAAATTAAAAAAAAAAAAAAAAGGTATAGAGTAGTGGAGAGATGAAAAGGTACAAGTGAGGGAAAAATGTTGGAAGAAGTGTAATTGTAAGGTGATAAATTAAGAAAGAGAAAAAAAATTAAAAAAAATGAGAGAGAAAGTGTTGAAAATAAGTAGATAATGTAGCTGTTGATATGGCACAATAAAAGCGTAACAATAACAAAATCTACACTTCAACCGATATATATATATATATAAAAGAAAATTATTAGGGAAGCAATTGGTAATTTACTAGCTTGTTAAGCGATGCGTACCAGAGAGTGTTGCAGACTTAGAGAATGGGAGCAACAATAAAAGATTTTAAGTTTCTCTAGAAAGGCTGAGTGAACTTCCAGATGATTAGCTATGAACTTTTCTTTTTTGGTTGAAGATCAGCAATGAAGTTTCCCACTTGCTTTTGTTTTGTCTATGAAGTTGGCCATTAGTTGTTGTTTAAGCCCATGGGGCCATGTGGACATGGGGTAAGGCAAAAGCAAAATATGCAAAACGACACATTTTATCGATGCACTCAACTCAAGCACCAATTAATTGTTAAAAAAAAGCTTTAAACAATTAGAACATTTTTATTTTTTTAGGGCTGTGTTAAAGGCCACGATCAAATTCTCATTAACTGCAATTTTTTTTACTTTTTTCTGATATATTTTTTTTTTTTGTAATTTATGTCATTTTTTCAATTTTATAGGTACTATTTGGTATCTTTTTTGACTTTATGACAAAATTTTTTGTTTTAGTTGGTGCTCGTTAACATTCTTTTTTATTTATTTATTTTTTGAAATGTGAATGCGTTTGTTTATCATTTTTATTTTTCCTTTTCAGGCTTGTGACTGTTCTGACCGTGTCAGTCAAGTTAGTGTCATTTCACATTTGTCATTATTGTTTTTTGGACTTTACAACCCAATTAAATTTGCTTCTTTTTCAAGTGGGGACCACCTGTGCAGACCTTTTCTTTCTTCTTAATTTTATTTTTACTATCAAATTCAAACGAACTTCGGTTGTTATTTTCACATGGACTCCCATTTGTGCAGACTTTCATACGCAAAGGAAAATACTCGGAAGCTATCCAAAATAAAAAGAAAACACCTGGAAGAGGAAGACAAGGGCCACTTTCACAATTGCACTCATTCAATATATCACAATTTATCAAAATGGTCTACCGTGAGTCGTGAAAAAAAGGGTGATAAGTTTATGTAAACATATTGCAAAATTGAGTATAAAATTGAATTTATACTTACATTTATTTGAATAGATTACTTGGGAATGCTTGTCTCTCTCTAGGTTATTTTTGTTAAATAATACTCTTTAAAAAAAAAAATAAAAAACAAATTTTGTTTGTAACTAATGGCTATAACTACTACTGAAAAAAAAAAAAAACATGTTTATATAATTTGGAAATTTTAATTGCTGGAGTGCCTGATTTTCATGTTTTTAACATGTATATAAAATTTTATATCAATCATATGTTATTTATTATTTGATTTATAAATTTATTTTTAATGCATAATTTTAGATTACAAAAACCTTAAATTTAAATATTTGATTGATGAAATAGCTATTAATCTTTATTATTTTGAAAATTGTACAAACGTGAAGCATATAAGAAGAAAATGTAATCCAACTGTACATTATTCAAAATTCACATTTAATAAAAGAATAATTAGTGGAGTTAGAGCCTTTGGCAAATTTTGTCCTAAAATAAAAAGGAAATGGTGGGCATCCTACTATAAATCATCGCATAAAGTCTTTCTTCTTTATCAATCCAACTTTTGCTTTTTCACAGGAAAATACCTCCATATGCATAGCAAAATACCCTGAAGCTTGAAAAAAAAAAAAAGAAAAAAAGAAAAGAAAGAAAGGAAAACCCTGGAAGGTAGAGGCCACTTGCACACGGAATCTAATACAAATTGACTCACTCAATATCACAATTTATTAAAATTGAACAGTAATGTCACTTTGTAAAATGGTGATACTTAATTGAACAAAAATATCTTAATTTTTTTAAAAAATAATTAAAAATAATACAAATTTTATAAAAAAAATTTATTAATAGATGTGATAATGAATATGATTGGTACTAGTTCTAGATAATAAGTAAATATTAAAAATTTTGTATCTTTTATACTCCTTTTGAATAAACTCTGTGTCATAGAGTTATATGATATAATATTAAAATATAGATAGAGAAAGTTCTCTGGTAAGAGGTAGCTTTTTGATCCTTGTAACAAATTGGTCATGAGTGATACCTATGAGCCAGCATCAAGAGGATGAAGAGATAATTTTATATGTTAACATGGGTTATTATGGTTGTTCTACCAAAATTACTATATTTTGAAAGAAACTCAAGCTTCTCACAATATATCAGCATAGTGCAAGTGAAGAGAATTAGGCAATACTTCATACATGTAGATATAACTCTTACAGCCTTGCAACAAATTTGACTCCTAATAGCTCTAAAATTGCCCCCATAATACATAGTAATGAATTTCTAAATATAATTAGGCATTATTAATGTGGCTAAATGAAGCTAAGATAATGTTTATGATGAATGTTTTGTCTCTAAATGTTGTTAGCTCTATGTCATCAAAATTATTGTTTTGCTATTTTCTTTGCAGGTATGAATCAACAGTTATCCAAAAAATCATTAGAATGATATTTCATGAGTGGTATCACAAACTCCCATGTGCTTCTAAGGACCTTATTGGAATGGACTCTTGTGTGGAGAAAATATTAGATTCATACTTAAGTGAAAGGTTGGGCAGTGTTCACTTTGTTGGGATATGTGGGATGGGCGGAATGGGCAAAACAACTCTTGCACAGGAAATTTATAGAAGAATTTATGTTAACTTTGAAGCTAGTAGCTTTATTGCAAATGTTAGAGATGAAACTAAAAATCAAGGTCTAGTTTCTTTACAAAAACAACTCCTTTCTAAAATCCTCATGGATAGAGAACTAAATATATGGTGTGTTTGTGGGGGAATCAATGTTATAAGGAATACATTATGTAATAAAATTTTTTTTATTGTTCTTGATGATGTGGATGGAGATGAACAACTATAAGCATTAGTAGGGAGACATGATTGGTTTGGTCTAGGGAGTAGATTAATTCTAACAAGTAGAGACAATCATTTCTTGCAAAGAAATGGAGTGGATGATGTATATAAAATTAAAGGGTTAAATGATAATGAAGCTTTTTAGTTGGAGCGCTTTTAAGAAACCCCATCCAGAAGAAAATTATGTGGATTTGTCTAGGGACTTTGTGAACTATGCTAAAGGCCTTCCTTTAGCTCTTAAAGTTGTAGGTTCATCATTGTATGCTAAAAGAAGGATTGAATGGAAAAGTGCCCTAGATAAACTAAAAGAAGAACCTAACAGAGACATTTTGGATATACTTCAAATAAGTTTTGATGGGCTTACAAATTCTCAAAAAGGGTTGTTTCTAAATATTGCATGTTTTTTCAAAGGAGAGAACATAAATAGGATAAGAGATATACTGGAAAGTTTTTGTTATTATCCAGACTACAATATTAGCGTTCTTATGGACAAATCTCTCATAACCATTGATAATTGTGGAATTTTATGGATGCATGATTTGTTGCAAGATATGGGTCAAGAAATCATTCGTCACGAATCCCCTAAAGAGCTTGGTGGATGTAGTAGATTGTGAATTTATAAGGATGTCATTCATGTATTGAAGAATAATACTATAAGTTGACTAATATAAACTTGAACTTATATGTGTGTGTGTGTGTTTGTTACTCTAAAATTTTCTAAGAATTTACCAATTAATCCAAATTCATTTTTTTTTTTTTTTGCTTATTAGGGAATAGAGGTAGTTGAAGGCCTAATGCTAAACCTACCTATTCAAAAAGTGGAACACTTGAGTGCTGAAGCCTTCTCAAAGATGAAAATTTTGAGATTGCTTAAAATTGGTAATGAGAAACCTCCAAAAGACTTCATAAATGGTACTATGCAACTTCAAAAAGACTTTAATAAGGGCAAGGTGCAACTTCCAAAAAGTCATAGTTATCTTTCTAACGAGTTACGCATTATTGAATGGCATGGATATCCTTTTAAATCCATGCCAACTAGTTTTCAACCAAAAAAACTTGTTGAACTTAGAATGCGTTGCAGTTGCATCAAACACCTGTGGAAAGGAATTATGGTAAGATTTTCACTCAAGCAAATGTGTATTTTCTTACTTTTCATTAATACTTGAGTTTATCTAATAATTTTTTTTTTTTTTTGGTTTTATAACAGAATTTAGATGAGTTAAGAATCATTGATCTAAGTGACTCCCAAAACTTGATTGAGATGTCGGACCTTAATGGAGCTCCAAAGCTTAAGCATTTGATTCCTAAACGTTGTATAAGACTATCTAAAATTCATGCATCTCTTGGCAATCTCAAATGGCTTATTCGATTGGATCTGAATGGTTGCAAGTGCCTTGAGAGCCTTCCACCCAAGATCAACTTGGAATCTCTTGAAATTTTTCTCCTTTCTAGTTGTTCAAGACTAAAAAAAAAGATCTACCATTGTCAGTGGTAAGATTTTCACTCAAGCAAATGTGTATTTTCTTTCTTTTCATTAATACTTGAGTTTATCTAATGATTTTTTTTTTTGTTTTATAACAGAATTCAGACAAGTTAAGAATCATTAACCTAAGTGACTCCCAAAAGTTGATTGAGATGTCAAACTTTAGTGGAGCTCCAAAGCTTAATCAGTTGATTCTTCAATGTTGTATAAGACTATCTAAAATTCATGCATCTCTTCGAAATCTCAAATGGCTTATTCAATTGGATCTAAATGGTTGCAAGTGCCTTGAGAGCCTTCCACCCAAGATCAACTTGGAATCTCTTGAAATTTTTATTCTTTCTGGTTGTTCAAAATTAAAGAAGTTTCCAGAGGTTGTGGGAAATATGTCAAGTTTGTCGAAACTTTAATTGAATGAGACTGCTATAAAAGATCTACCATTGTCAATGGAGCATTTAACTGGTCTTATTAAATTGGATCTAAGAGGCTGCAAAAACCTTTCAAGTCTTCCAAATGTTTGTTGTTGTTTGATGTCTTTAAAAATTCTCACTTTATCTGGGTCCTCAAAACTTAATGAACTGCCAGAGAATTTGGGGAATATTAAAGGTCTAGAGGAGCTAGATGTGAGTGAAACCGCTATAATAGAATTACCTTCTTCGTTTGTTCTTTTAAAAAAATTTGAAAGTACTATCTCTTCATGGATGTGAGGGCTTATCATCTATATCATAAAATAAACTCATCAATTTTCCTTTAATGCAAAAAAGAAGAGTGGAATATCCCGCGGGCATGTTAGGGCGTTCTCTTTCTAATTTATGGTCTTTGACCAAATTGAATCTAAGTTATTGCAATCTTCAGGCAATCCCTGATGGTCTTGGTTGTTTGCCCTCTTTAACAGAATTAGATCTTAGGGGAAATAATTCTGTTTGCCTCCCTAAGAGTACCATTCGACTATCTAATATGAAGTATCTTCATCTGTGTGGTTGCACACATCTTCAATCTTTGTCAGAGCTTCCATTAAATATTGATTTTATTAATGCACAAGGTTGTACCTCACTAGAAATATTACCATTAAGACATGAAGATGGTACTTATCGGTTACTCTGTCTTCTCAGTTGTGTTAAATTGATTAACATTGAAGACTACGGTGACATGTTATTAATAGAGCTAAGACATCACATTCAATTTAAGGTCTCTCTCTCTTTCTCCCTCTCTCTCTCTTTCTCTCTTGCTTGTGGGGTTCTAAATATAATGATTTTGTAATTTTGTATGTTTCAAGGACCCTTTGATTATTTTACAATTCCTAGAAGAGAAATTCTGAAATGGTTTAGGCATCAAAGTATGGGGACTTCAGTGAATTTGCAAGTGCCTTCAGATAAATTGAAGGGAGTCATTGTGTGCGCAGTTTTTGTACTCCACCAACATCATCCACTTCACCAACTTTGTTCATATTATGATGCAGGTTATAGACTTACGCATCATCCTCCTTATTACTTTAAAGTCAATGGATATAAAAGAGAATCGATACCTGGCTTTTCTTTTTCGGAACAATTTGGTAAGATTGAATCGCATCATCTTTTCGTGGGTTACTATCACAATAATTTGCTTCTGATTCAAGCAAATGCTAATGGATTGGGTCAAATTGAGATTGGAATTGAAACCTACGGTCCAAGATTAGAGGTTACAAAATGCGTGGCCTGTTGGGTATATGAGCAAGACATTGAAGATCTGAACCAAACTATGCGTGGGTGCAGAAGCCGCAATAGGTGTAGCATCACTCCTTATGAGGATGATTTGGAAGATTCAGCAAAAGATACCAAAACTGAGTGAAAGCCATGATGAGTATGATAAGGATAAGAATGGAACCAGTGGAGAAGGCACCTCTAATCTAATTGAAAGATTCATTCCACGTTTGGGAAATTGGATTAGGAATTTAAGCACATAAGGACAATGAAACTTTGATTGAGAGGAAGAGAAATCCCAGTGAAAGTGGTGGCTATGACGAATCTGCACAGCTGATGATCTTTTTCCTCTAAATTTTTTTGTAACTCATTGATATCTTTCCCCCTTTTACGGATCTTTTTTTTTTTTTTTTTGTAGCTATATATTTCTTTGTTAAATTCATTGGCATATGCTTTCATTTGAGTTCAATAATACTGGTGAGCAGAAATTGTCGCATTGCGAGGATTGGAGAAGATATGTGCAACAAGTATTATGCTTATCATTTTTTGTTCACTTATGTAATGGGA
Organism: Quercus rubra; assembly: GCA_035136125.1. NCBI lineage: Eukaryota > Viridiplantae > Streptophyta > Magnoliopsida > Fagales > Fagaceae > Quercus > Quercus rubra. The sequence continues at coordinate 40,805,886 of CM068738.1, forward strand.
AAAAGAAATCACATGGCTGGCCTGAGAAAAGGTGACCTCTCTAGTGAAAAATGGCCCAAATTTACTTCCTTCCATTTGATTTTACAACAATACTGGAATTGAAAAATTGTAGTAAATGCCATAAAGAGAAAACTCACCCCATTTAATTCTTTTTGAGTTTTGATTTTTTAATGAATAAGGATAATGTTACAATGCGAATGCTCTTAACTCTTAAGCTATATTAGTGGAAAGATTTTGTGGACGAGGGTGCTCTTGCATAAGTTAGAGCAAGTGGAGGTACACATAGACTTGAAGTTGGAGACTGAGAAGGATGAGGTGGCCATAGAGGCCAAGAATGAGGCGGCCTAAGAGGAAGGATTTGGTGCAGAAAGGAGTGGAAGGGTCAGGGGAGAGAGTTGGGTTGGTGTTGGGGAGGAAAGTGGTAGGGTAGAGGCTGAAGTCCATGAAGATACGGTCGGTGATAGTGGTGTCAAGTGGAGGAGATGCTAGTGAGGGTGGTGGAGAAGTGGTGGTGGTGAGGAAGAGTGAAGTGGTGGAGAGGAGGAGGGATGGTGTTAAGGTGGAGAGGAGGAGGGTGGTGGTTGTGGTGGTGGTGGGAGAGGAGGAGTGGGGGTTGTGGTGTTAAAGAGCGGGCCATAATGGGGGAGTGAACATGTTGTTTTTTGTTTGTGGATGGGAGGGAGGGAGGGAGGGAGGGAGGGAGAGTGAGATTGGTTTTTGTTGGAGGCTTGGGGTCTACTCATTTACAATTTGGATAGAATATGAGTTATTCCAAACTTCTAAAAATTACACTTTTTTTTATTCAAGTGTGGCATTGTTTTAATTTTTGGTTTAATTTTTGTCTATAAAATCTGATTATGTTTCCAAAATATTCTTTTTGTCCATATCAGTAACTAATATGGCTTAAGAGTTAAGAGCATTTGCATTGTGGTTCCAAAAATTTCTGTCCATCTAAAGAACCCTTGTTTTATTTTCATGTTTGCTGTATTAAGAAATATAGAGCCTAAGGTATTTCTTGTTGACAATTTGGAATTAGAAACTTTTCATCGTCTTACTTGTCTATCACTAGGAAACTGATGTCATGCTGTTCCATCTAGATGAATGGATGTGGGTGTCCTATATATCATATGTATGGTGTGCATCCAAATTGGTTGAATCAATGCAGTTGCATTGAAGCTTTCAGTTGCCAACGTTTGCCCAAGCTTTGCAGTAAAGAAGTGTGGGTTTTGTCTCATAAGTCATACAGCATGATGATATGCAGAGTTCTAGCAAACAATAAGGCATTACATGGCTTCTTTATCTTACAAATGGGGTCTCATTTATTATTTTATAATTCATATTAGGGAAAGAAATAAGCAAAATTGTAATGGTGTAATAAGACCCAGTAGAACTAGAAGTTGTAATTGAGAATTATAACCTAAAAGACTGAAAATATCCGTTGATCCCATGCTTAGGGAAAACGGGAAAACAAGAATAATTTTTCCTCTACTTTCACTACTTCCTTTGTGACTTTTGAGCTATTCTTAAGTTAATGGTATGTCATCCACCTCCTAGTCTTGTGTCAATAGACTTATTTAAAAGAGTTTTTTTTTTTTTTTTTTTTTGAGTAGAATGGTAAGATTTTATAGCTCTCTGTGACATGCTACAAACAAAAAACTGGTTGTTGTGGCTTTTCCAAAAAGTGGATAGAGCACCCTAATCTAATTGAAAATTGGATTGGGAATTTATGCACAAAAGGTAGTTCTATTTGTGATGAAGAGGAATCCTAGTGAACCTAGTAGCTTTGATGAAGTTACTGGACTTTGTTGGGGAGGAAAAATTGTCAAACTACTAGCAGACAAGAAGAGTGCAACAAATTGTGTGCTCATCATTTTTGTTCAATTATGTTGGTGAGTAAAATCTGCACTCTTGTTACTCTCGCAATGCCTATATATATATATATATAAATAATGAAATTTGTGTTTGCTCAGTTCAATTTTCTTGTCAATCAAATTTTTCAAAGTTGAAAACTGTCCTACATGATCTGTTATTTTCTGTTTTGATTAGATCTTATATGTGTGCTCTTCTATTATGGACATCACAATTTGATTTTAGATCATAAACTCCAGCACTTTGCCTTATCGATTAATCATTGGTAGGATATGGATGTTGGTTATCTAAGATAAGAAGTTTAATAAAATGGAAAATTTATTGCAAAATGAGTAACCATACTAGATAGATTAATATTGGCTATATTTTTATATTTTCTATTCTTTTGGATAAACATTGAAAACTTAAAGAGGTTTGAGATCATTGTTATTTGTAGGTTATAGTTGAATTAGATTTGCGCGAACATAAAAGAAAATGAATTTAGAATACATGATTACTAGCACTTCACTTTATTTTGAGTGGTCATAGGAAGTAACAAATGAGAGAAGCATACCGTTTTTGTATATGATTTGTGTGAGAGAAGCATACTGCTTGTGTATACGATCTGTGTGATACTGTCCACATACATTTTATGGGACAATATCCCAATTTGGAATGATTGATCTCATGTGCATGATTTATACTATTCTCTATATGTCAACCTATTCCAGGGATGGACCTAGCTGGGGGCCTAAGCCCCCCCTAGGTCCAATTTTTTATTTCTTTAAGTTTGTTGTATTAAGAAAAATAGAGCGTAAGGTATTTCTTGATGACAGTTTGGAATTAGAAACATTTCATTGTCTTATTTGTCTGTCACTTGGAAATCAATATCATGTTGTTCCATCTAGGTGAATGGATGTGGTTGTTACATTGAAGCTGAAAGCTGCAAGCTGTTGCCTGAGCTTGGCAGTGTAGAAGTGTGGGCTTCGTCTCATAACAGCATGATAATACACAAAGTTCAAGCAAACAGTAAGTTACTACATGGCTTCTTTATTAATTGATGATTGATAGTATTGAGGAAAGAAATAAGCAAAGTTGTAATTGAAAAGATTACATGTGTGAATATAACATTAGACTACTGATTTGTTGAACTAATATACCGTGCTCCACACCATAGCATTACAGCCCTTCTTTGTGACAAGCTACAAACTAAAACTGCCTATATTCTTAATTCATTAGCCCCATCATATCAGGACAACCAGTTGGGTTTATCATAGCTAGCCTCGCATGTTGGTTGCTGGGAGTCTTTCAGCAAACTCAGTCCCGCTTCCATAATTTCCTACAATGGTGTCTACGTTGGCAGATCTATGTTAGGGCCAAGGGACAAAATTCTAATAAAATCTTATGTGTGTATGTGTGTGTATATATATTAAGTATTTAGAATTTATAATTTTCTTCAAAATTTTGATGGACAAACACTTCTAATAGTTACCAAAAATTTATCATATCCAAATTGATGTATTTGCTCTGTTTAACTTTCTTTTCAATCAAAATTTCCAAAGTCTACATACTATCCTTAGTATCCTATATTACCTTGGACTAAACATTGGTTGATTTCATATGTATGTCACTTTAATTAAGAAGTGGTTCTGGCTAAGTCAATATGCATATGAGTTTTTTTCAATCTAAACTTGATGCTTGTAATTAGATATAAGTCCATTTCTAGACCCACTTTTGTTTGTTAACTTGTGTTATTTCTTTCTGCTGGTTTGCAATAGAGAGGACTGAAGTTGTAGTAGTTATTGGTGTTGCTAGCAAGGACTGGACGCATAGAAATCATTGTCATTGATTATGAACAATATACTTCTTCCCTTGTAATCAAATCTGTTGGGATGGACCACGATAAATTTAGTGTGACGTAGTTTGTATTTTTCTTCTGTTTGTTGTCAAATGCATGCTAATTATGTGATCACTTGAAAGAGTTGTATAATACTATAATCTATCTTGGGGCAGATATTTCTTGCCCTTTACCACATTAAAGTTATACATGGTTGTAATTAGAAGAATAGAGTATTTTAATGTAAAATTAAATTGAATTTTTCAAAATCTCACTTGATCAAGGTTTAAATTTTCTCTAGCAAAATTTAGTTTTGCTCAAGTGATTTGAGTTCTGCTCTAGCAAAGGACAAGCAACTTTCTTTAAAGATCTTGCTTGAGTGAGAGATAAGTGAGACTTTTAGTCTGAAATTTTTATTTTTCTATTATTGAAGAATTTACTCGAGTAAGAAGGGTTGTTCACTCAAGAAACAATTGCAAAAAAAAAAACAAAAAAACAAAAAAAAAAACAAGTTTACTAGAAAATTTTGTAGAAAAACAAGAGAGCCATGCTAATATGCTATAAATATCTTGGTCTCCTAAGAGAAGTTAAGGGAGTTATAAGGCTTTTGGCCCTATATATACTATATAACTAAAGATAAACTACTCATATTTTTCATAATTTCATGATAGTAAGTTAGTAACGACAACTTTGATAAGATGATTTTGTGGAAAATCATATTACAAAAATGGGAGAGAGAACACATTAAGCTTTAAGCATCATCAAAACAACCATTTTCAAGTTCTTAGTCTTAATTTTTTTTTAAAAATATTTATAAAGATGTGATAAAAATTAAAACATTTGAAAATATATCATACCCTCAAAAAACACAAAAAAGAAAATACCAAAGATGTTTCTTTCATCAAAGGAATAAAGTCTGGTGGCATAGATTTTCAAGTATTTTTGCATTCTACACTTGGATACCAATAGGTCCAAACACAAAATCTACCATAATCACTTCTTCCATTGATACAAGTGAGTTCATTCTTTTCATTTGTTTAATTACATTATCTTTCATTTTTTGTTCTTTCTATTTGCATTTGTCGTATTAAATCACGAACACCCTTTTAACTAATACATAACCAAACCTCAAACTAGTAACATTTATCTCACAGAAAAAATTAGTAAACAAAATTACGATATCTGTTCCAGAAAACTGAAAGAGAAGAATAGTGGCTATCAACTAGAACAACATTGAGGTCGACTAACTAAAATTTCAATAATAGTGGACCAAAAAACAAACCTATTCCATCCACTTTTCCCAATGGAAGGGCCAAATAAATAAAGACCATTTCCTTGAAACGTGGGACTTTTCATCAACGTCACTAGTGACCAAAATTAACTGCCAAGACTAAACCTTGGTGTTTTTTAGAATTAAGTACCATCTATATCCCATAGCCTGAGTCTGAAGATTTTGGTTGTCTTCTAATAGACGGTCGTATTCAAGAAGTAGGTCTGCAGCTTGTTTTTGAAGGGCAGCAACATGGCTTTTAGCAGATTCAACTCTCTTATCTCTCTCTTCAGAATCTAGCTTTGCCTTCTTCAAATTCTCTGATAGAGGAGCTATTTCATCTTGCAGCCACTTTATCTCCTTCGAAGTTGGAAGCTTTCTCTTCTTTTTCTTTGAGTTCCGTATTTTCTTTCTGAAGCCTTTCAAATTCCTCTTTTGAAGCTCCCACACTACTCCTCAATCCAATCAGCTTTTGGAGATAATGATGCATACGGTCAATTATGAATCCAAGAAATAGGGTAAAACTTGCAAATCAAATTCAAGCTTTCAGAAAACACAAGTTGGACCAATCTAAAAGGAAATTAAAGTAGACATTACCACAAGAGAAGCATTTCTTGCTAATGAAGGAAAATTTACAATCAGCTTATTGCTCACTGTATTTTGGTCAATAAGATCTGTGTGCTCCAAAACATGTGCCACGCTCTGATTGGTGATTGTACATGTAAGGTTGAATTTTATCAACCATCTTGTTGGCTTTATTCCGTGCCAAATATGCTTGTATTTTAGCAATTAGTAACCCTATATTTAGGTGGGAATCATGTAAGGGTAGTGAGTGAGAGAGTGTGAAGAAATGCTCAAGATTGTGCAAGGATGCAGAGACTCGCGGCTGGACTCACGGGTGACTCGCGACTGGCAAGCCGCCAAAGTTGGCACACGTATGGAGCATGCGAGGGAGCTGAGGAGTCATGCCAGCTATTGCACAACAGGACAAAAGTCCCAGGCTGGCCAGGCCATTAGCTCGCAGCTTGAACTCGCGACTCAGCCCAGTCGCGAGGTCAAGTCGCCAGACTACCCTATTTAGGAAAAAATGATTTTTCACATTCCTTTCTCACCCTACTATATATAGACCCTTATACCCACGAAATGTAGAGAGCTTCCAGAGATATTTTTGGGAGAGAAACCCTAGAGAAAAACAAGATTGATTCATCCACAATCTTTACATAGAGACTCTTCAAATTCCTCTATTCTCTTCCTCTCCATTGTTAAATCCTTCAGAGTCACATTACCAAAACCTTTTCTCACCATACCCATATCTATGAGAAGGCCATTTGGTGTTTGGGAAGCAGTTAAGAAGGGACCAATTTCATATTGGTAGACGCTATGGTCAAGTAGTAGAATCCGGTAAGCTAAAGAAGAAATAAGTTCGGCGTAACCTCATTGGAGTAGGAGCTTGGAGGGCTTAGGTACATTGGGTAGATTAGGCTTGGAGGGTCTTCTGCTATTCATGTATCCCAACTACATTCTTTAGTGGATTGTTTACCGATTAGGGGGCGGCGGAGAGGTTTTACACCGAGGGCTTCCGTTTCCTCTTCGATAACATATCGTGTGTTGTCCTTGTGTTTGCATCTCTCTTCCCTTAATCTTTGCCATTTAATTTCTGCTGTGAATGTGATATTATTTGGTTTAGATTGTTTATCAATTCTGTATTAAGCTTATGTTCATATTCTGCACATTAATTGTTTGATATTAAGCTTGAATTGATAATTTGTAAATTGGGGGTCTAAACGTTCATTGTGTTTTATACACTTGTTGAACTTTCAATTGGTATCAGAGCGGGTTCACTTGTATTGGCTTCATTACCTTAGTGTGATCCTTGACCCCAAATTGAGATGGACCGATCTCAATCTTTAAATGCTCCACCATATTTTGATGGTAGCAACTATGCCTTTTGGAAGGTGAGGATGATAGCATTTTTGTGTTCTATTGATGAGGCCGTTTAGGATGCTGTTGAAATTGGTTGGACAAAGCCTAAGGCAGCCAAATCCACTTGGGATAAGGCAACCCTTGCAGCATCAAATGAGTTCCATCGGATTTCTCATATCACCGTTGCCAAGGAAGCATGGCAGATTTTGGAGACCACTTATGAGGGTACAAAGAAATTTAAGGACACAAAGCTACAGATGCTAACTACTTGGTTTGAGGAGCTCAGGATGAGTGAGGATGAGTCCTTTGACTCTTTCTATAGTAAGCTAAATGAAGTGTTCATCGGCAAGTTCAACTTGGGAGAGAAAACAAAGGACTCGAAAGTTGTAAGAAAAATTCTCCATTAATTGCCGGAGAGCTTCCATGCAAAGGTGACTGCGATTGAGGAGAGCAAAGACCTTGATGAAATCAAAGTCCAGGAGCTGATTGGTTCTCTCCAAACCTATGAGCTTTCATTACCAAATTAAAGAAAGAGAAAATCACTTACTCTTAAGACGATAAATGAAAGGGTAGAAACTCATGGTTCATTAGATAAGGATGTAGTCGAAAAGGATGTTGCCTACCCTGCAAAGAATCTTCGCAAATTTCTAAAGTTCAAGAATAGTGAGAAATTTGGTGATAAAGGGAAATTCATAAGTTCTGGAAAGGAGAAGAAGGACTTCAAAAAGAAAGAAGGGAAGGAGTCTCAATCTACTCAAGGTGTCACTTGTTTTAAATGCAATGGACATGGCCATTTCAAAAGGGAATGTCCTAATTACTTGAGATTGAAGGGCAAGGTGTATGCCACCACTATTAATGACTCAGATTCCTCCAACTCTAATTCTGAGGATAGTTGTGATGAAGAAGGGAATTTCTCAGCATTCATGACTGTTGCTCATGGTGAGGACAGGACTTGAATTTGCTTGTAGAAAAGCTTGGGGAGCATAGTGATGAGGAATTCATGGGAATTGTAGAAGAATCAGATGCTGATGAAGATGAAGATACAGCCGGTCTTAGAGAAAACTACAATTCTCTACTTGAGAAGTCAGGAGAATATGCAAGGGTGGCCAAGGCAGGTGTGAAAAAGATGAAGAAAGCTGAGGAGGACTATAGAAGTCTCCTAGTGAGATATAAGGAGGTTAAATGTGAGATAGAGACCTAAATGGCGAACTAACCGAAGCTTACACCAAGGTAAAATTCCTTGAGCTTGAGGTGGTTCAAGCAAATGCCAAGGTAGAGCAAGTCTCCTCAAAGAAGCTTGATGATGTCCTTTCCTCTCAAAAGACCTTCTTTGACAAATCGGATTAGGATACATCGGAGAAAGTAGTTCAGCTATGAACATCCCCAAAGAAGTAAAGTTTGTGAAGGCCAAAGAGCTAATGGTAGCTGCCTCTACTGTTGAAAAGGAAAATGTTGAGAAGAAGATGAATGTAGCTGACCAACGGGTGGTGAACAAGCCCCGTAATCAATCTGTGGTCAGGTCTGCAGCTAGAGCAAAATCTCTTCCACGATCGCAAAGAGGTCCTAGAATGAACCATCTATGTCATCACTACGGACTTCAAGGGCACACTCAACCCAATTGTCATAAGCTAAGAGCATTGAGGAATGCAAGTGATCAAAGGTCAAGAGGACCAAGGAATGACAAAAGGACTTGGGCTGTTGAGTCATCAAGAGATCGGAATAATGATCCCGGAATGATGAACGTGATAAAGATGATTGCTGCATTCACCACTTGCTTGGAAAGCTTCACTAGAAGGTTTGAAAGTCCTAACTCTCGTATCCAATCCTACAGGGATATCACCCCAAACACATGTGACGTGTGGGTGAAGAAAGGTACTCATGCATAAGCATTACAACTTGTCCATGCATTAATACTTCCTATGTTTAGTTGTGTGCTTGTTGGTTGTTTGTGTTGTAAACTGGCTGTTTGTTTGGTTTTGCATTAAATTGTTTTTACACAGTTGTTTTTAGATCAATCTTTTCCTTCTTGTGTGTCAAAAATCCAAAAACTCATAAAAAGTAGAAAATCCAAAAAGTTTGATCGACATTGTTAAGTTTTGTCTCAAAGTATGTTTTACCTTGTACCTTCATACAAATGGCTTTGTGCATCTACAAGCATAGTTTGTTTCCTATGCACTCATATCATTGTGGGAGAAATTTTGAAATTTATGTGACTGTTGTAAATAGATCTTCAACCTTGTCACGAATGACTAGTGAATGATTTTGTTAATTTTGAGACATGCATAGACTTGTGTCTATATATCTTCCCACTCTTTTATTTTTGCTTAAAGAGCTCACCAAATGAAAATCTCCAAATGAAAAGAGATATTGATCTGCAAAAGCCTATCGCACATACTAGTATTTGACTAGGAAAAAGGGAAAGCGATCAAAATTAAAATTGTATGATGCCCAAAAAGCCAAAGGCTAACTCATCAAAGTGAAATATTAAAAAATTTCAGGCATCGATCTCACAATGAGATATGTTGATTCAAAAAGATCAAATGATATGCTGAACATGGAGCCAAATGAAAAGCTTCAAAGATATTGTCCTCAAGTTTTTGTGGGAGGTCATATATGCATATTTCTATAATTGAGAAGGGTCACATTATCTAGTGCTAGTTATGTATGCCTTGATTGAATTGATCATTGAAGCTTCACATTAGACTAAGGACTATCTCATTTTTGATATTCACACACAACACACATGTCTATGTTCAACAAAAGCCATATTCATTTGTGTGATTATACTTGATTAAATGTGTTTTCACATGCTCAATCCTTGTTGATCAAACATAAAAAGATTTTTTAGTGTTTTAGTTGTTTTTGGAAAGTCTTTTGTTTTTACAAAAATGTCAAAAATTTCAAAAACAGTATTCCCCTATTTTGGCGACTCAGTTGTGAGTTGGTCTAGTCGCATGTCCTAGTCACGAGCCCACACAGAGATTTTTCGCGACTTACTGGCAAGTCATTGCCCTAGTCGCGAAAAATACTTAGAATATTTTTCAAATTTTTGGTTTTTAATGTTTCTCGCGACCCAGTCTGGCAACTTGTTTGCGAGTGGAAGGTCCAGTCATGAGAGGGCTCAGAGATTTTTGCGGCTTACCTCGCGACTCTCTTGCAGATAGAACTTCCAGTCGCGAAAAACACTTAGATAAATTTTTCAAAATTTTTGTCTTGAGTATTCTAGCGACTGGCCCTGGCGACTTGCTCGCGACTTGACTCAATCGCAAAAAATCGCGTGTTTTGCGCATATAAGTCAATTTTTAAATGTTTTCAGTTTTTCCCTCGAATATTTCTGATTGTTCATTGTCTTCCCCATTTTAAACCTCTCTAAAACTCACCATGTCTCTCTCAAAGAACCTCCATTTTTGCATCTTTTAATCTTCAAATCTCCAGGACAAAGGTATGGGTTTTTCTATCCTTACTCTATATTTCATGTTTTTAGTCTTGTTTTCTTGATTCTGTGAGATATGGTTGGTGTTTTTGAGTTTTATGGGTTTCGAACATTGGTTTGTTCCTTTTGTTGGCTTTGGGGGTTTGGATTCTATTGATTTTGGCTGTAAGATGCTTAATATGTTTGAGTATTTTGACTAGTCTGTGTTGGTTGGTAAATTTCTTACCCATATGATATGTGTTTGGGTTCTCTGTGATTTACTCTGAGTGTGAGTATGGTTGTTTCAAAATGACTCTTCTGTTTGATCTATAATGCTTTGATTTTGTGTTGCCATTACATGTGTGTTGCTATTGTCTACTCTGTTTAGGTTTGAGCATCTCACACTCATTAAGATATGTCTCATAGACATATGTTTTCTTTTCAATGATTGTGGTATACACTGCCTCAATACTGCTGATTGTTGCATGTTGAAATCTATGCTTGGGAATGTTCCTTAGAATGTTCTTGTTTGAGTTGTTGTGCTCACAGTTAAAATGTGTTATTCATAAGAATTGTTGATACGTTGTTCTATGCCTTTCTATTATGAGCTATCTCCTTCAATGACTGATTCTAAGTTGAATATGGTCTAATTGTTGTCTTGATGCTCCATCCTTCTCTATGACACTGACATGTTACTAATGTTTTGAGTGTTCATCTATTGTGCTTTGTTGTTGTGGCCCTTTTCTGCTTGATTACAGATGAACCCATCTCCTACAAAGAAGAAGACTCCTGCTAAGAAATCTGACAAAAGGATGAAAATGGACCATAACCTATTTAGTTTTGTTCATTACTTTGAGAGATATAGAGATTCTTTCATGAAAGGAACTATTATTCAGGAGAGGTTTGTAGACTTAGGGGATTTGAAGGACACCTTCATTCCAGGTTGTTTCGAAGGCAGAGGATGGGATAAATTATTGAGTGACCTATTTGCAGTTTTGAGCCCTTGATAAGGGAATTCTATGCAAATGCTGTGATAAGGGAGGATGAGTTGAGATATTGGGTTAGGAGAAAGGAATTCATTATAGATGCCCATGACATAGATGAGGTGCTAGGGCTTGAAGGTTTAGAGGACCATGACTTCACCAACTACAAGGATATGATGTTATCTATAGAAACTGTCCAAACTTGCATTGGTGGACAAAGAGAGTGGAGATGTCTCAACACTACAGCATTTCCAGCTGACATGAGGTGCCTAACCACCATCATGATGTTCAACTTGTATCCAGTGAGGAAGCTGACTACAATCAACAATGCCAGAGCTATCTTCCTCATGGAACTCAAGGAGAAAACCTTCATTGACATTAGCTCTCACATCTTTGACACTATTGTGGATGAGACTAGAACCACCTCTAGGCCCAAGCTGATCTTTCCTAGTCTTCTTATGAGACTTTTTAGAGCAAAAGGTGTTGTCATCCCTTAAGATATCAGCCCCATGCCTACACCTTCAGCCATCAACAAACTAACCATCATCAAGATACAAGTTCGTCATCCAGGTGATGAAGAGGAAGGTGACCAAGGTGAAGGTGACCAAATGGAGACTAAGACAATGGCTACAGGACAAACTTCATCATCTAGAAGCCGAGGCAAAAGGAGCAAAGCTTCAACCTCATCAGAGGTACCTCCAGATGCATTACAGATCATCCTAGAGAGGATTGATGAAGTCAGAGAGGTCCAGAATGAGCATACTGAAAGGATGGCAGCAATTTAAGATCAGCTCGACTTACTTTCAGCCAAGTTTGACAGCTTCAGCACCCAGCAGTGACCCTTTGGCCATTTCGGTCAAAAAGGGGGAGAACTCTTGAGGGGGAGTGCCATTTTAAGGGGGAGCTTGTCATAAAAGTGTTTCCGGTTTATGTTTTCAATTTTACTTTATGGTTTTATGTTTTATAGGCTTAATATAATGTGGTTAAATTGCTGGTTTAAAGGTTTAAATTGGGTTTAAAACTCATGGATTTGTTTGGCTATGATACTTTGGTTTATATTTATATATTTGAAATGCCTTTTTTTTGCTGTGTTTGGTATATTTTGTGCCCATGTTGCTTTTGTAAGCTTTTAGGGTTTGTTCCCATGAGACTTTGTAGGCTTTTATGGTTTGTACCATGCTATGCAGCCTTCATGTTCTATTGCCAATACTTCTAGCTAAATGTTATGCATTTTCTTCAAATATTTTCACTCTTGTACCCTTGTAGGATTTTGTTCCTAGATGCATATACTTTATGTATTGTGCATTAGTTGAGTGTTGGGCATGCAAGTGATTTGCATTGAGCTTATTGGCTTGTATGTCCGGATGTTCATTTCAAGTGTGAATGATCATTGTGGTCACTATTTTATAGTGATTGTCTGTTTGGTCAAGCCATGATTTATTACTTAATTCCATTTTTTTGCTTGATCGCTTTATGCTTGCTTCATATGCATTACAAGTTTTTTTCTTCATACAATGATCATATCGTGTTGTTGTGTTTTAGAAGATTCTTGTTCATATGTTTCAAGAGCTGCATAGATTCTAGAGTTAGATGTGAGTGAGTTTTGTTCAACTGTTCCCAACTCACATGTTAAGTCTAGAGTTTGTTTTAGGGTTTTGTCACGGAATAGCCAAAGGGGGAGATTGTAAGGTTGAATTTTATCAACCATCTTGTTGGCTTTATTCCGTGACAAATTTGCTTGTATTTTAGCAATTAGTAACCCTGTATTTAGGTGGGAATCATGTAAGGGTAGTGAGTGAGAAAGTGTGAAGAAATGCTCAAGATTGTGCAAGGATGCAGAGACTTGCGGCTGGACTCACGAGTGACTCGCGATTGGCAAGCCGCCGAAGTTGGCACACGTATGGAGCATGCGGGGAAGCTGAAGAGTCATGCCAGCTGTTGCACTACTGGACAAAATTCCCAGGCTAGCCAAGCCGTTAGCTCGCGGCTTGAACTCGTGACTCAGCCCAGTCACGAGGTCAAGTCACCAGACCACCCTGTTTGGGAAAAATTGACTTTTCACATTCCTTTCTCACCCTACTATATATAGACCCTTATACCCATGAAATGTAGAGAGCTTCCAAAGAGATTTTGAGAGAGAAACCCTAGAAAAAAACAAGATTGATTCATCCACAATCCTCACATAGAGACTATTCAAATTCCTCTACTCTTTTCTGTTAGGTTCTAAAGACTTAGGGTAGTGTTATTGGTTCATTATGCTCATTTACTCTTGTTCCGTACTTAGTATAAGTTAGAGTAAAAGCAATCTAACCGTAATTTTATTTGAAGGTCTGAACAAGATCTTATGTTTTAGCACAAATCCGAGCTTTCAATTGGTATCAGAGTAGGTACACTTGTTAGATTTCATTATCCTAGTGTGATCCTAGACCCTTTCTTGCTATGGATATGGAAATGGAAAAGGCCAACATGAATTGTGATTCATGTGTTTATGATAATGACTCTATGAGCATCTTTGGAGATTGTCCTAGCAATGAGCTCTTAGAGTTATTAAAGTCTAAGAAACATGCTAAAATGTTCATACACATGCTGAAATGTCTAGAGCATAGAAATCATGAGCTTTATAATAGCTTGTGTGAGTCTAATTCCTTAATTGCAAAATATAAGAGAAGGAATAGACATTTGTGTAATAAGCTTGATGGTCTAAAAAGAAAGCTTTACTCACCCATGAAAAATTTAAAGGAAGATGAGTCTTGCTTTGAAAATCAAGAATGTTTGTCTCATGCTTGTCCTTTTGTTCATACTGCATTGAAAGTTTTTAATTCATATTTATTGTACCTTGATAATGGGTGCTTAAGGCACATGACCAAGGATAAATCTCTCTTTAAAACCCTTAAGGAGAAGGAGGATGGTTATGTGACGTTTGGAGATGGTAGCCACTCACAAATCCTAGGAAAGGGAACTATTGACATTCTAAGACTTCCCTTGTTAACCGATGTTCTTTACATTAAAGGTCTGAAAGCAAACTTGCAGAGCATCACCCAAATATGCGATGAAAATTTTCTGGTTCAATTCTCCAAGAAAGGGTGTCTAATCCTCAGCGAAGAAGGTGTACAAGGGACTTAGGACCACCTATAATTGCTATGGTGTGGTTCCCAAGCCGAATGTATCATGCCGGAGTGCCCGAGTTAATCTGTTGGAGTTATGGCACCAACGTTTTGGATAGGCCAATTACAAGCAAGTGGCAAAAGTTTCAAAGCTTGAAGCCGTGATTGGTTTGCCGAAATTTGGAAAGATCAAGAAAAATTTTTGTGGCCCACGTCGATTGGGAAAACAAACTAAATCAACCCATCCCAAAGTAAATGTTGTTACTACATCTCATCCATTGGTGTTGCTTCACATTGATCTAATGGGTCTAACGAGAATAGAAAGCGTGGGTGGAAAAAGATACATCATGGTTGTGATTGATGATTTCTCAAGGTACTCTTGGGTGGAATTCCTTAGAGAAACGTCAGTATCATGTGAAAAGATGGAAAAACTAAGCAAAAAGTTTCCAAAAAAAAAAAAAGGAGTTCCCATCATCAAAATCAGAAGTGACCATGGGAAGGAGTTTGAGAATGATAAATTTGAAGCATTTTGCAATGAGTATGGTATCAAGAAGGAATTCTTAGCCCCAAAGACTCCACAACAAAATGGAGTTGTTGAAAGTAAGAACCGGAAGATCCAAGAGATGGCAAGAGTTATGCTTCTTAACAAAGACATCCCACAGAAATTTTGGGCTAAAGCAGTAAACACTTCATTCCACATTGGGAATAGAATCTTCTTTCGAGCGGGAACAAAGAAAACATTTTATGAGATATGGAAGGAAAAGAAGCCAAAGGTGAAATACCTCTGGGTGTTTGGAAGTAAATGCTTCATTCTCAATGATAGAGAAAATCTTGGGAAGTTTGACACCAAAAGTGATGAAAGGATTTTCCTAGGATACTCCATAAACAGCCGGGCTTATAGAGTGTACAACATGCGCACAAAGATGGTTATGGAGTCAATAAATTTGGTTGTAGATGATGCCATTCTAGAAAAGAGTGTTGATGAGGATGGAGAAGCTCCAAGCCTTAAGAAGAATGATGGCGATGGTAACATGTCACAAAGTGATGATGGTGGGAGACAATCACTGGAAAAGGAACTACTTCAACTGCATCGAGAAGGGAGACTAGATCAACTCAAGGGTCATTAAGTCCACTCACCCCACCGGAAGTTCAGCCTCCAATCTCTCGTGATGAAGAAGCCTTCACTTCCAAGAAACCCTTGTCAAGAGTGATTCTCAATCATCCTAAAAGCAACATAATTGGTGATTTGGATGAAGGCCTTCGTTTGAGAAGATGACCTAGCTATAGTGTGAATCATGTGATATATCATTACTACCTTGCTCAATTTGAACCAAAGAAAGTGGAAGAAGCTTTGAAAGATGAAAATTGGATAGAATCCATGCACCAAAAGTTACATCAATTTGTTAGAAATGATGTATGGGAATTGGTTCCAAGACCCAAAGACACATATCATTGGTACCAAGTAGATCTTCATGAACAAGATCAATGAGTAAACAAATCTAGATTGGGGGCTTAAGGCTATTCTCAAGTTGAAGGACTAGACTTTGATGAGTCATTTGCTCCTGTAGCAAGACTTGAGTCAATCCGTATTCTTCTTTCCATAGCATGCATCATGAATTTCAAACTTTATCAAATGGATGTGAGGAGTGAATTTTTGAATGGGATTCTACATGAAGAAATATCCGTTAAGCAACCAAAGGGATTTCAAGATCCTCACTTTCTAGACAATGTACTATGATTAAAGAAAGCTTTGTATGGGCTAAAGCAAGCGCTAAGGGCATGGTATGATCATCTTACATCATATCTTCTAGATCATGGTTTCAAAAGAGGTTAAGCCAACCAAACACTTTCTGTCAAACGAGATGAGAAATCTCTACATGTAGCTTAAGTGTATATGGATGACATTGTATTTGGTTCAAAAATTGATGCTCTTGCTCAAGAATTCTCAAAAGAAATGAAGAAAGAATTCGAAATGAGCATGGTGGGGGAACTAAACTACTTCCTTGGTCTTCAAGTGAAATAACGAAAATATGGGATATTCATATCTTAAGAGAAGTATGCTAAAAATCTCGTGAAAAGGTTCGGTTTAGACTCAAAGAAACATGTATCTACTCCAATGAGTTCCCTGATAAAATTGAGTTCCGATCCAACCGGTGTGGAAGTAGATCCAACCCTTTACAGGTGTAATATTGGTAGTCTCTTATATCTAACTGGGCCAAAATGGCCATTTAACAATAAAATCATAACTATTTAGTTAATAGTCTAGTTTTGAAACATTATATATAACTAGCAATTCGAGTCTAAGACACTCGATTTTGAACCGTAAATCGAGTCTTTGAGACTCGATTTTCATGGTCTAAATCACATCTGATGTGGCATTATTGTCCACGTGGACCACTTGAAAATCGAGTCTTAAAGACTCGATTTATAATTCAAAAAAATTTTAAAAATCTCCAAGTTCCAAGCCTCACCGGATCAGAACAGAGAGAGACTCAGATCAGAGAGAGGGAGACCAGATAAGAGAGAGAGAAATAATCAGATCAGAGAGGGAGAGAAAGAGATCTGGGTCGCGCGGCCTGGGTTCGCGCGACCCAGGCGCCAGGCCGCGCGACCCAGGCGCCGCACCTGGGTCGCGCGAACCCAGGTCGCGCACCTGGGTTCAGGTGCGCGACCTGGGTTCATGCGACCCAGGCCACGCACCTGGGTCTCGCGACCTAGGCCGCGCGACCCAGGCCAGGCGCCTGGGTCGCTGGGTCGCGCGACCCGGGTCGCGCGACCCAGGTCGCGGTCTTCTTCTGCATTTTTTTTTTTTTTTTTTTTCTCCTTCTAGCTCTGTTTTCTTGGCTGGTCGCGCGACCCAGGGCAATGGTCTTCTTCTGCGTTTTTTTTTTTTTTTTTTTCTCCTTCTTGCTCTGTTTTCTTGGCTGGTGCTGTTTAGGCATATATGAGCTTTAAATCGAGTCTTTAAGACTCGATTTATGGTTCAAAATTGAGTGTCTTAGACTCGAATTGCTAGTTATATATAATGTTTCAAAACTAGACTATTAACTAAATAGTTGTGATTTTATTGTTAAATGGCCATTTTGGCCCGATGCTGACCAAGCGAAGCCACCGAGGTGTTGGAAGAGCAAAACCAGTTGGCCTTGGTTCCGTTAAAGTCTTCAGACTCTATGGATGTATCATCGGCTCATTTCGAGGATGATGAAGTACTTGTGGAGGATTGGGTTTCGTACACCGTTTCGGAGGATGCTGATCTGTCTCTAGCTGTTGAATCACTTGTTTTTTCTCTACCCTTGGCCATGGAAGAATAGGAAGTTGTGGGTGTGGATGGTTCAGTGAGGTAAGAACCTTCCTCAAAGTGGTTCCAAAGTAAATTCAACGACTTTGATAGCTTCCTAGGCACATCCCTAGAAGGTTTTAAAAATCCAGCAACAGAATTTTTATTGGCTGTTGAGGCTGAATTGAAACAGAGAGCTGCTTTGATCAAGAAAGCACATGGCTTAAAAGAGTTCGGGGGGTAAAAAGGTTTAAGAGATATAGTTAAAAGACAAAGATTAGAATTGTTTAGTATGTTTGTGTGAGAATATATTGGGTATCTTTAGTTTTATGTCTGTGTTACTTCTTATTATTATTTTAGTTGGCAATGCTCGTAGTTTCTCAAAAAAAGAAAAAAGAAAAGAAGAAGTTGGCAATGCTTATAAGTAGATAAATACAAAGTTGGCCAAACTATATTAAATTTTGTCTTTGTGTGAATATTTTTATCTTTGGCAAGCTCCAAATCACATTATTATCTTATCATCACAACTTTTAAATGTTTATGCACAAATTACATCCTAGATGAGTCAGATAGTCATTAGTATTATAAATAGGTCATTTGGCACCAAAATTAAGAAAAATAAATTTGACATAGGTGAAATTAGACAATTAGAAACTAAATTAGGTTTAATTTGGATTCTGGCAGTTTGGGTTCAACATAGCCCAATTTTTCTAAGGTCCCAACTTCCAAGTGTTTTCCTTAAAAAAAAAAAAAATGATAATAATAATAATAATAATAATAATAATAATAATTGTGCTTCAAATTTAATATCTAGTATATGTGATGAGTTGCTAGGAAGCTACTTTCCCAAATAAAATAATAATAATAAGCCAAACTGGCAATATACAAAGAACTATTTGACAAAAATGAATAAGCAAAAACAAGTCGCACACTTGAAAGTCCTCAATAAAAGGGGTAAAAGAGAAGTGGGGGGGACTAAAGGTAAGTTGGCATTATTACCTTAATTAGACCATCTAAATCTACCTTCCAAATGGACCAGTCATGGAATCAGTATCCTTAGAATACACTTCAGATGAATTGTATGATGTAGTACTGATCTCCTCCCTTAAACCCATATTTTTCTCTTGACTACGAGACAATTCCATTGCTAAACATTCTTTTAGTTCTGATAACACAAGATTCATGGTAGGTCTTTGACTGGAGGTGGGTGTAGTGCATGTCATTGCTAATTCTAAAGCTTTCCAGACAGAATTCACATCAAAATCTCCCTGCAACCTTTTATCAACAACACTTTCTATATCCCCCGTTTCAAGCTTAGGACTCACCCAATGCACCAGGTGGATTGGTTCATCATTTTTTACAATTGCAGGTTGGCCGGTGATTAGCTCTAACAAAACAATCCCAAAACTGAAGACGTCACTTTTCTCGTTCAACTTTTGAGAATTGTAGTACCTAAAAAACACAAAAAATAATTATGTCACGTCAAATGTTAACAAAGATATATATATATATATATATATATTTTCTTTTTTCTTTTTCTTTTTTCCCTTCACTAACATTAGTGTGGCTTTTATAGCACCAGACTAATCCCTAGCCTTAGGCGAGTGTAGTTAAAAAAGAAAAAAAGAAAAAAGAAAAAGAAAAAAGAAAAAAAAAGTACTTGTTGCATACTATTGAAATGAATTGCTCATCATTTCTAATTACAACTCTATTGTTATTATTATTATTTTTTGCAATCATTTGAACCAAGTGCAACCCCCTTTTAATGATGCAAAAAACTAAATGAATTACATGATGAAAACATACTCAGGGTCAAGATATCCAGTTGTGCCCATGACTGTAGTTACTACATGACTTTGGTTATCACTTGGAAAAACCTTGGAGAGACCAAAATCTGCTATCTTAGCATCCAAGCTCTCACTTAAAAGGATGTTGGTTGACTTTACATCTCTGTGTATTATAGGTGGCTTGCATCCATGATGCAAGTACTCTAGTCCTGCAGTATCAATACAAGTCAGGCACAAATGACATACAATTAAATTATGGTCTGATTGACACAATGTTATATATGAGGCACAAGATCTATGAGCAATAATACAATTTTAAGAAATTATATAGGTTTAAGTATGACTTTGAAGCAAAATTGAGATAAAACTAAAATATACTGCAGAAAATGTTTACATATGCATTGAAGTTCAGAAAAACTATCTTCATGATCAGAGCACCTCTAAAAGGATTTCTTCGATTGGTCTAGTCTTTGCAAAATTAGTGACATTTGCAACAAAGGAGCTGGTTGGCTTATTAAAAATGGGGCCTCCATTAGCATTTGGTATGATAATTAGACTGGTCAAGGCCCTCATAATAGAACTAAGCACTCCCTTAAAAGTTTGGGACACAAGGGATCCCAATGGAAATTGGCTTCTTGACAACATCTCCTTCATCCCCCCAAATCGCCTTCTTGAAACCATAAAAGCAACCCCCAAACCCTTCCACTCCACACAAACGGAATGTCTCTTTTGGCACCCATCCCCTAATGGGCATTTTACCCATCATCCACCATGAATCCTAACTAGAAATAGTTTTGGAAAATCCCCACCATTCACAAAATCAACACCTTCCTTTGGCTTTCTTGTCATGATCGTCTCCCCACAAATAGACCTCTTGAAAAAGAGACAAATCCTCTCAGATGATACATGCCCACTATGCCATACCGCCCCAGAATCATCTTTATACATACCCTAAGGGATTGCCCCCATTTGGTTAGACCTAACCCTTATGGCCTAACCCATCCAACCCAGACCCCACGACTTCCACAATCATCCCAATGAGGAGTGGATTAAATGTATGTCTTCCTTCACTCACAAAAGCTCTTGCCACCCCACCCGGACATACCTTGGAATGTCATCTTCCCCATAACCACTTGGTCCATTTGGACAGATCGAAAAATAAGTCCACCATGGAAGGTCAAGCTTTCAAACCAACTTTAATCCTCAAAAAGATTAAATCTCTTACCACTGAATTTTTCTTCTCCCTCCCCTATCAAATGAAGAGAACAAGATATACTAACACCCTCATTGGTTGGAGACCACCTCCTCTAGACTTCTTTAAGCTACAAATGGTTCGGCTCAAGGAAACCGAGGCAAAGCCAGTTCCGGGGGGCTTATCAGAGATTCTAGAGGGAATTGGATTGGGGGCTTCTGAAGAAGCATTGGTAAATAATATGTGAGACAACTGGGCCTGGTGCACTTATGAAATGCTATTCAAAAGTTGGACATAATGTAATCTAAGGATTACAACAACCAAGCCTTAGTTCCAAAAATTTTGAGGTCGGCTGTACTTCATATATCACATTTGCTAAAAAGAATGTAGATGCTGACCTTGTGCAGCATCAATTGCAATGTGGAGTCTCATGTCCCAACTCAAGGTATGTGAACTTGTATCTGCAACCATAAAAAATGAAAAAAAAATTTCTCATAATCTCATGGATCTGAACATATTATTATTATTATTATTTTTTGATAGGTAAGAAAACTTGTATTAAGAGAAGACTACGTCATTAGAAAAATGAAGTAGCCAGAAAGAATATGTACAAACAACATAAAAGACAACAAAAAATAAAAACAAATTATGTACAGGAAGATAGGGAATCTAATAACAGCAGAATGGATTGTTTAAGAAAGACTGGGACAATGCATGGCATAAGCATTGTAATTGGTTATTCAAAGTCATTCTTCATTCAGATAGTGATAATAAACATGGAAGTACCTGAAAGATAATCTTTTAGGTTGCCGTTAGCCATATATTCATAAATTAGTGCCATTTTGTCACCATCATCACAGTATCCAACAAACGATGCCAAGTTCCTATGGTAAACTGTCATTAAGAGTTCAGCCTGCAAATCCATCAGCAACCACTTAAGTCTATAATCACTGGTTAAAGCAGTTACCTAGGATGAATATATTCACTAGTGACAAAATAGAGAGTAAAGGTTGCCCATCCATGCCATCACATTTTTATTTTAAACTTTATAATGTATAAAAAAGTTTTATTGAATCAATGGTACAAAGTACAAACCTCAGTTTGGAATTCCTTTGGCCCTTGAGATGATGATGCAGAGAGCATCTTAACTGCAACATAGGTGCCATCTGCCATTTGGCCATGGTACACAGTCCCAAATCCTCCCTTCCCAATGACAGTATGGAAGTTGTTTGTAATCTTTAAAACCTCAGCATAAGTAAATTGCCTCTTCTTTGATACTATGATATGTTTTTTGCTGGAGACAACCAACTCTTTAGCTGAAGTTTACACAAAAACATACTTTAGACAGAACCATTGAATCTTTATGTTGTAGAGCAGAAGATTGCTGCATATACTACATTCTAAAATATATCACGTTCTGATATATCCCTTTGTATAATTTCTTTCAAATATTAATTTTCTTAATGTTATCCTGTAGTAATGGTCCTATGGATCCTAAAATATTTTTGCAAGACGCTGTCAATTTACATTTGTTATCTCTCTTTTTTTTTTTTTTTTTTCCCTCTCTTTTCTTATTTCATCTGCAGGTCATTTTACATCATTTTTCACTTTTTTGCACCTCTAGATGAGCATGATTTCCTGTTGAAGTATTTTGTACTAATTCTTGTATGTTGGGAGCATACAACACACATAATCATAATGATAAAACTAGTGAAATTACCCGATTTCCTTCTTTGTCTCAGTTTCCAAATGACAAGCAAAGCAATAAAGAGGACCAATGCTGACATTGTTGGTGCTAGTATTGGAACATAATTTGTTTTCTTGTTTTTGCATGAACTTGAGCTACAAACATTTTGGTCATCCACTTGATCATCCACACTGGAAGCAGGGAAATAGACAATTAAACCATATTTTCATGTCCCATATCAAAATTTTAGTGCATATTTGTAATTCATGAAATCCTAGAATATGAACCACTTCTATTATCTACTTAAAAACAAGAATTTGCAAAACAAGAAAAGAGATAAAAATATAGGCCTTTTCTCCCATATTAGCATCTGAGAATCTAAGAGGGGAGGCAAACCTCAATGTAAGTAATCCAGCCTCTGATCTTTCAATAAGAGCTGTAGGAACAGAACCTGATAATTGGTTGTTTTTCAAATTCCTACAAGTCAGTAATATGATTTCTGTTAGAGATATGTGTTCTTAATTGTATTAAAATTACAATTCCAATGCTTCAGATCTTACAGGAACTTCAAATATTTGAGCTCTTCCAAAAATTCAGGTACTGGTCCAGTTAAGCTATTGTTTGATAAATCCCTGAGACAAAAGTATTTTCCTTATGAGATGGTGCAAGTTGTTGAACAAAACGCTAAATCTTGAAGGGTTAATCCTTATTTTCATCAAGTTAGGGCTAACACAACATTCACGCAACAAAATATTTTGAATGTGAACTTACAAAGATTCCAGTAATGAGAGCTTTGCAAAGGAAGCTGCAATCGTCCCAGTCAAACCACATGAGGTCAGGTTCCTATTGAAGGTAGAAAAGCAACTCCTAAATAATGACATTTTCAATCAGAGAAGTAGTATCAATATTGTTCAGCGAGAATGACTAACATTGAGATTATCCGCGGAGGAGCTGAACCATTGTATTGGCATGTTAGACCTTCCCAAGAGTAATTCTTTGGCCCGCAGGGATCACCCACCCAGTGTTTGCTTATCTTATACATTGTTTTGACATTCATGACAGCATCATCTGTATTTTGTAAATTAATATTTGATCAAATTGTATATTAAACTCTTTATTAAATCCAATATTCCTCAGAGTTGCTTCACCAAAATTCGGGCATGGAACTCTAGCATTGCAGTTAATAATAATACAAGAAAGCTTACCATCTTCACTGAATGTTGATGATTCATCCAGCTGTTTAACCAAGTAAATCTCAACAGCATTGAGGATAGGTGGAAGGGCTGAATCCTCTGTTTTGTATATAGAAATCCAGTGCTCTTTTCCCACCAAGGCTCTTGGACTAGATATTGTGGTTGCATGTAAGTAACGAGGACTAAAAGGTGTAGACAATGGTGGATCATTCCAAGATATATTGAACTTCCTCGACTGGTTCTTCTCAAGCTGCTCCACTTCAGCAAGGTACAAGTATACATAAAATTGAGAGTTAGGATCATCGATACTCCAATACAATCTCAAGGGTTCACTATCATTCACTGGCCTAGCAGCTGTCTGAATGACTTCCTGTGGTGCTTGATAGCCATTATTATTATTATTTATCGCTGTTGAAGTGGTGATTGAATCCCAAGTAGGGAGCATGTAGGAGGACCAAAGGCGATCATAAATGTCATCTTTATATCTTCCACTTCCATTGGTTGATCCAACATCCAATCTTTGGAAGAGTACTAATGAAGCAGATGTCCCAAACTCGGTATCATATATTGAATTATTTAGAGGTCTAAGCTCCAAGGCTGAAATAAAAGGAGTTCCCAAGCCTTTGTTCACGAGACAAATGTGAATATTGTCTGATTGTGCAATACCAATAATCTCAGTTATGACAGTCTCAGAAGCTTCACTAAATTTTATAGAGGACCAAAGATTGACATCAAAATAGATGTCAAATTCTGGTAACTTGTTTAGTCCATCATAGTTTCCATACAAGAACGAAGCTCTTATCAAGTACAAATTGCCTTTTCCACCAGGGGGCTTTAAGGTGTAACAATTTTTGTTTCCAAGAGGAAAACTTCTAAGATCAGAAAGTGGGTAAGGCAGGTTGGGATTGTTTGGATATGCATACTCAGAAGAGATGTTCTTGTTATTCCCATTGTCTATATAAGCTTCATCAGGAGCATAGGAAATGCCAGTATCAATGTCTAGGTATGTGAAATTCTCGGAACTGCCACAATCAATGCTTATGAAGCCTAAACAAAAAGAAATAAACAACCTATGTTAAGAATGAATGAACAGTCTTTTCTGATTCTTACTAACTTTATCAAATAAGACCAACTTTATGAAAATCTAATCCACTAATCCATCAACTCAAACACTCAAGTGCAGAGGCGTTCAAAATTAGCAAAAGTAGCAATTTGTCTAAAAAAATCATTCAACTTAAAATAAAATAAAAAGTGTTATAAAATAAAATAAAAATGAAAAAAAAAAAAAAATGAAAAAAAAGAAGAAGAAGAAGAAGAAGAAACATATTAATCAATTTTCAGTTGAGAGAATTTGCTAACCTTGTTGGAGCTGCCCATGAACAAAGATTGCACACAACATCCATAGGATGAAGCAAATATATATCTCCATCATCATCTATCTATTATGATAACTTGAGTTGGCTAATGTCAATGTGAAGACAACATGATGAGAATTTGTTTAATTCACTCTTGATGTTCTATTTTTTGTTTTTGTTTTTCGTTTTTTGTTTTTTTAAAAAATACACTGTTGTGCGTTTTTGACTTTCAACTACAAAAAAGGTCTTCACCCGCAAAAAAAAAAAAACTACTAAAAATGTCTTTCTTTGTCAACTTTGGTAACCTGGAGGCTTAGACGGATTCTCTGAACCCACTCAAAAGCTCAAATTTCAAAACATTTTGCTAATATATATATATATATATATTACCACTTCATTAAATTTACGTAATTTTTTAGCACATCAATCTATTTTTCAAAAATAGAACATCACCATAGCATATGCCAAATATTTATTTGCATGAGCACATATGTATGGTTTTTAATGTTTTGTCATGGTTTTAAAAACCGGTATAATCAAAGAATCGAAAAAGGAATAATTATCGATTTTCTGGTTCGATCGGAGTCGAATCGATAGTTCGACCGGCGATGTCATAAATATTTATTTTATAATTTTATAATTATAAAAATAATAAATTTATGACTAATAATATTTAGTTTTAATATATATATATATATGAATTTAGTTTTCTTGTCCTGTATTTAGAAAATTAATCTACAACTTATACATAACAAGTTATATTTATAACTATCAAATTAACTCTAATAAAAAATGTATTAAATTAACGATAGATAATAACAAAGTTGTAGTAAGGTTGGTTTATTATTATTTTTTTCTGGGTTTAAATTCGGTGTCTTAGCGTTGTAGTTATCTAGGATTAGCATGCAAATAACCCCACCATATGAGCTGTAAAGTAACGTGGGTGTCTAGGTCTAGGAAGTACAAAGACAAAAAGTATTAATTAATAAATATACTCCCCATTAAATATCACACCCACTGACCTACCTCACCTAACCCTTAAGTCCGATCCATTCTCCGAAGTCTCTAAGGCCAAAACTGCTTCTTCTATGCTCTACGGTCTAGTTAGGTCCGTTTGGTACATATATTTAAAAATTAAAAATTATTGTTTGAAAATATTTGTGAAAATATGTGTGAGTGAAAAAATATGTAAAAATACGTAAAATGTTGTTTAAAAACTGAAAATGATTGTTTGAAAACAAAAACCAAACATCCTATTAGTCTTTCTCTTTGTAGCAAAACTCAAGATAAAAAATCAGTGGGCTAAAGAAGTTGAAGAAGCTAACGATAACCACCTCAAGAAATAGTGAAGGATCACACTCTCTTTGTAAAACACATATCACGGTTCTAAATTCTTTTTACCTATATTTCATACTTTTTTTTCCTCTTTTTGTTGGAGTTGTAGTTGTTCAAAATGACAGTGTTTTGATCTTTCATCAGACATTTCAAAATTGGTTCAATCATACCGATTTTTGGTTCTACTATTGAACCGGCCGGTTTTCAATTATTTCCAGTTTTTAGCTCTTTTTTGGTTATTTGTCATAATCGGATTGGATTAATGACCGGTTTCTGATTGAACTGATCGGACCAACCGGTTCGGTCTGGTTTTTAAAACCATAGTTCTATATGCCAAATACTAGCACACATCATATGTCAGTGATCTAATGGCATTCATATTAGACCCTCAGCTACTTCGAATTTTCAACGTAGATATGTGGTGTTGGTGCAATCACAATAATAATGAAAATAACACAACGAGAAACTGAATAATGCTTCTGAATATTATTAGTATAAAGAAAGGAATTACACAACACAATTTTTGGACTGAGGCGCGGCACTCGCTCTCTTTAAGGAGATTCAAGCTGATGCATTTCCAATTTTGATACCTCCACTCTTCACCTCCCCCTTGCGCACGTATCTAGCCCAATATCTGAGACAATACATTTTAGCCCATTAATCACCACAATTAAAAAGAATAAAATAGTCTCTCTCCTTTTCAATGTGGGATTAACTATTCTCACTAACTCTTCATCTTCCTTATTCATTCCCATATCTTTACATTTATATTACAACTTTTATTCATTTTAATTATTTAATATTAAAATGCTCCAACATGTGGAATTGAACATAAATAATAAAAGAACAAAAGATTGAAATAATATTCATAATGGATTCATGATTTTTATTTTATTTTACAACTTTAAAAGCCTAAAACGTTTATTGGCAATAAATTCTTTTTTTTTTTTTGGTTATAGGGAAAATATATTAAAACTAACCGACAACAGAAATCAATCTATTACAAGATGTTGCTTCTCTATCAAGAGCCAACCGATTCACCACCACAACCGGTGGGATAACAAAAGAAACATACATTGCAGAAAACTTGGCTCCCAGTTTGGCTAGTACATCAGCACATTGATTGGCCTTTCTGAATACATGCTCAATCCGAGTTCTAGGAAAGGTCCTCAACAGGTTCTTGCAGTCAGATAAAAGTGGTTCCAAAGCAAGGGTAGCATCAGAGTTTCTCAACAGATGCACAATAGCTAATAAGTTCACGACTAAGAAATCCATCAGAGAAAGAATAGACAAGACATATAAACAAAAAAGCAGAGATATACATGGGGTAATAGTAATATCCCCATGTTCAGTAAACTCAAAAAAAAAAAAAATTCTGAGGGTCAAACAAGTGCTTGCTTGATTTGAGAAAGTTGCTTCGTCCGTCAATTTACTCACCAGTGAAGTAAGGAACTAAGGATCAAATCAAACCCCCTAATTTTACACACCCTTGTTTTGTTTCCATTTTTTCTTCGTTAGTTTTTATTTCAAATGGTTTTTAAAAGTAATTACCATTTCAGTGTCATCTTGTGCTAGGATTGATTTCTCAGATTATTAAGGTAAAAAATATACACGTAAGTTAATGATGAAGTCTAAATTTGTAATGTTATCTTGTGCTAAATAGAAGAGCCCTATGCTGTAACTGGTTAATGAACCCTGATATTTTGCAGAAACCTGTTGTATAAGTGAGATCTTAAGTTTCATTGTGAGCTATTGTTAGTTTAGAATTGGGTGAGCTAACCTTGCTGTAAGTTTTGCTTTGTATTTCTGCAGAAGCCTACTGTCCAATTGAACTATTTGTTTCACTTAGTCTTTATTAGGTCAGGTGAGTTGAGTTGTTAACTCTGTTTTGTAATTGTGTTTTGACCTGATGTTACTTGTTGTTTTGGTCTTAACTTATATGGTACTATTGCCAATTATGCAAATATGGTCTTAACTTGATGGATTCACATCTTGCAGTTTCTTGCCAATTTGCTTGTAGCAAAATGTTGCTAGCAGCTTTTGCTTTGATATAATTTGTAAATTGTAATTATGTTGTTTCCATAAAATCCAATCATTTCTCATTTCTCAGGGGAAAAAAATTGTTGTTGTTCGTTCCTGCATATGCATTTGTTTCATAATCATGATGCAAGGGTCCCTTGTGATCTTGTGTTATTAATTATTGGTTGTAGTTATTAGTTTGACAAATTGAGAAGAAAGATCACTTTTTGATGCAATCATCTATGCCTTCAACAATTTGAGTCCTGTTAATTGTACTATTGGACTTTATATTTCTCTGGGATCTATTTGAACTCTTAAGTACTAGGAACTTGATGTGCGTTACATTTAGCCAATTTCTATATGCTATCTGAATCAATGATTTATCGGTACAAATCATTATTAAAAAAAAAAAAAATTATAACAGTACAAATCAAGCTCAAGCTATTGCTGCTCAAACCGACAGCATCTTTAGTTCATTGTATATGATGAGAAAACATCTTTTTGTTCATTGTTTATGATGAGTCATGGTTGTCAACAACTATTCCCCACCAGCAATAGTTTTTCACGAGTAAAAAACAAACAAAATTAGCATTTAAGGACTGGACCTTACTTGATTCTATTCCTGTCATTGAATTGCATTACTTAGCTGTATGCTATTTTTTCCCTGGCTTCTTTATGTTAGATTGGTCAAAAAGGTGACATCGGCCATTAGAATGTAGCCTTAAGCTTAACTCCACACATTTGAGTGTATGCTCTTGTTCATATTATCATCACTGCATATTTGGTCTGGCAAAGACGGAACAAAGTGGTTTACATAGATGTTCTTGATGATCCTGGCTATGTGGAGCTGACGGCTATATCTTCACTATAATCTCCATTCACTTAGTTACAATGAACCCTAAGTAGGGTTTATATGGGAAGAGAGAGTTAGGGTTAGGCATATATAGGCTTACAATAGAATTGGGTCTTCCCATATAAACCTAATACCTCTATGGTTAACCAAGCATTGATTATGCTGAATGATTATCAATGGGCCCAAGTGATTCAAACTGGGGAGCCCTTATGAGTTCCAAATCTTGCAGAAGTGAATAGGAACTGCCTCCACTGCGGTTGTATGAAGTGAACAGGGCTATGGCTAATGATGGAGCTGGGAAAAATTATGGGGGTGGGAATAATTGTTTGAGATCACTGTTGTGCTCTACACTTGACGACGATGATTATTCAGTCGATCTGTACAATATTGTAAAATATGCTCATTTCTTTGCCCTCTACACTACAATCTTGACAGTTATGGCCTGAGAAATTTTAAAATAAATTAAATAGGCAGACACCAAGAAGGTGGATCTGCTTCTGCAATCTAGAATTAACTAAAATTATAACTGACCAGACTTGCTATCTCCTTTCTAATTTCAAATCAACTCAACTAGGCCATGTGTGTTTTCTTACCTTCCTTAGTAATTTAATGTTACATGTAAGACTTGTAATATATAAATATATATATATATATATATAATGTATTGCAAATAATGTGGGCCTATAAAGGCTTGTAATTAACCTGAGACTTGCCTACTTCTAAGCCAGTTTGAAGCACGGTTACTTGTTTGTCACTACCACCAAATTTCCTTCCCCCACCCCCCTTGTCTATTAATTCAGAATCTTTTTTTTTTTTTTTTCCTTGAATAACCCTAGAAGTCACTTTTATTGATGAACTATTACATGGATTATGATTTGTGAAGTGCTTCCATGAATATAAAGAGCACCTCTTGAATATCTTGGCAATTTTTTACTGCTACAAGATGATGAAAGAAATGAGTGCATTAGAAAGGAAATCAAGTTTAATCCCAAGTTTGTAAATTTGGGGAAAAGTATTTCCTACATATGCGCAGGCCAAAAGAATTGTGAAATTTATCACTGATGTTGTAGCTATAGACCTACAGTAGATAATAATCCTGAAATAGTGATTTACTGAAAATATGGGTGCTTATGCTCAAAGTTTATGTTCTTGGCTGGGAAGAGAATAAAGCTGATAGAGCAAAAAAGGCCTCCTCTTTCTGTATGCTCTACTTGAGTGGGCCTGTTGCATGTAGTCTTTGAAGCTCTCTCTGTTTCTCTATGTCTGGCTTTGTAAGCTGTTATTACTTATTCTTTCTTTTTTTTTTTTCTTTTTTTTTTAATAATAAATATTAAGGTAAACTGTTATTACTTGGGATCTGATATGCTTATTGGTGTTATAATTATTCAAGAACCCTTTTTTTTGTTGTTGTTGAGAAACAATCTAACTGCAAATCACACACACACACTTAATTACACTCTTTCACCAAGCTCAAACACATTACTTAACAATGATAGGTCAGCAATTGTGTCCATCTTAACCGTATTCATTAGTGGTCACTCTCTTATGCTTATATTATTATATAGCAAAAATTTCCCCTTAACGTGACTCTTGTTTAAAGAAAATGAAATAAAATTTTTCAGAACATATGTTGAGTATGATATATGTAGGGTTTTTATTTATTTATTTATTCAATTTTAATTACAATGCCTAATTTTGGGCTGGTCTTATCTTGGCATCTTGGTATTTTTTGGGTCTAAGAGATTTGAAAACAAGTAACAAGATTTTATTTATTAAATGAGTAGTGAATAATTTTGGGGTGGTCCAATCTTTAGATTTTCTTGCACTAGAAATTGAATAAGATTAGTAGGTTTCTGAAGATTAGCCTTTTGTTCTATTAGCATGTTGGTGTGTGTCACTAGAATTTTCACTGTTGTGGTTGTTGATAATTGTATTTGTGAGTAGCATAATCTCTTGCAGTATAAATATGATAATATTTATACTTTTCCGGATAGTTGATAATTGTTGATGTATTTAATTCAGACTTTTCCGGATTGTACTCTTAACAGATTTTGTCCTGGATCTTTTGTTGCTGCTTAGTTTTTGAATGAATCGGGGTGTTTATGAAAAAAAAGAAAAAGAAAAGAAGAAGAAGATAATATTTATTATGTTTATGTGAAGAATTGGATGCTGTTATTATCGTTGATAATTTGATGAGGAGATAACCAAGTTAGTGGAATTAATATGGCTTTGAAGAATAAGATTCTTTCACTTTGCTATTTATGTATTTGCGTTTACCATGTGGTAGAGTTTACATTATTGTTGCTGATGAATGATGATTTACCCCTATTCAAGCGGCTTTAAAAAAAAATAAAGGTGGGATTTAACTCCTAAATCAATGCCAGCACTAGCAGTACTTGCTTTGTACATGAGGCAAGTATGCCTCTGCTGATTAAGTTAAGATTAACAGGCAAACAATCGAGTAATATTTTCCACACAAAGGTGATAATCTTCACATGTATTATTTCTCCAAAAAAAAAAAAAAAAAAAAAAAAAAAAAAAATCTTCACATGTATTTTACTTTCCAAATTAGAGACCAAACATCTGTTGGAATATCAACATTCCCTCTGATGTCGTTCTCCACCATTTGTTCCTTACAAACCTTAATTTGGTACATACCAGTACTTGAATGTCTCCAAAACAGCTTGTCCTTAAAGAAAACAAGGAGGGATGGTATAAATTTCAAACAATGCAGGGAGTCCAGTTATTAGTGAATGATTCAACAAAGTCAGCCACAGTTTTCAAATTTGAGTCAACAACTCCCTGTTATTTATGAGAAGTGCTAGGGAACCGGCTGGGTGGTCTAAGGTAATGTTCAAACCTGTCCCTATCATCCACCTACCTTGATGTATTAGTGGATTGTTGTTAATGATATTCTTCCAAGTCCAAGATTGGTGTGGTTTGGGTTTGCAGTCATTGAGAGGATTTTTAGGGAAGCATTTAGCTAATAAGGAGTTGGGATGTTAAACCATTCTCCAAAATTGTTTTCCTAAGAAGATAATTTGGTATTTATCTCTGCACAATTTATGCTATGTTAACTAGTTCAAAAATGAGAAATTATAGAGTCCTTTGGTGGATCACGTTACTTGTCTACCATTCCACTAAAAAACTTTCACTTGTTTAAAATTGTTGAGTCAGTAATTAATTTATGTTTAAAAAAATTTTCTAACTAACAATTTTAAACAAGTGGAAGTTTTTTAGTGGAATGGTGGACTATATCACTTGTCCACCAAGTGGATATTATAATTTCTCCTCAAGAAGATCCGGAAAAAAGAAAAAACAGAAAAACTAATTGCGAAAATGAGAAGGTTAAAAAATGTTTTTTTATTTATTTTTATTTTTTATAACTTGAAATATTACTGCTCTTTAACATAAAAACACAATTGCAATTATTTCCTCTATTAATTCTAGAACTACAATTTTTTCTACACTACTCATAATTAGCCACATAAAAGTGTGTAACAAATTATAGTCTAGAGTTTTTGTTCATGCATGGTCGAGGTACTTCTTGACCTTGTGGCGGGACCTTGGGCACTCTCCTAAATAGGTCAAATCCCAAGTCAAAGAATCTTCAATTAATTAATTAATGATCCATTATTTTACCTCACCTGAACGTGCGCCAAGCTTTATTGAAGTCTTTTATTTATCCCATTCTAAAGCTCATCTTGAATGTTTACTCTCTTCCCTTGTGAGGGCCTTGTCCTTAGTTTCAAAAATTTGATCCATTTTGATTTTCATTCTCATATAGGCCTTGCCCCTAGTTCAAATTGCTTGGACAATTAATTCAAAGAGATTTCACATTTTAATCCATATTGGGCTCCTAGTGGGCCTACCCATGATTTTATGGGTTTAAGGTTTCAAAATGTTTCCAAAGCATAAATGAGTTCACAGCTTTTCAATGAAGTCTATAACATACTCATGATCTTGGGTACCCAACCCCATTAGACTTGTAGGTTGGTCTCCACTTATTGTGTTACAAATCCTAATTTTATTAAAAAGTTTTGTAATAGGTTATTCTATACGCGTGCGTACACACACAAAGCCTATCCTAACATGCATTTAACACTCAACATAGCATATCATTCATGGTATAAAAGGAAAGGAATTCAAATAAAACATGTCAAATCAATTAAAGCAAATCAAATATTTACAATCTAATTAATCAGCAATCAAATCAAATAGAATCAATTCATTTATTATAAGGGAACAAAACATGTCAAATATATCATCGAAAAGTCAAGGAGAAAATCGTGGCAAAGCAATTAATTGGCAATTATCACCCGAACTCTAGATGTTCATAGCCAAATAGGACAAACAAAACATGGAAAATATTAAAGAAAATCAATCATGTAATTAAAACAAAGATTCATCAATTTTCTGGGTCAATATGCATATGCATTGAGTAGGCTGCGTACAAATCTTTGTGAGCATGCATACGCACCTTCAACCATGTGCGCACATATTGATAGAGAAACACAAATCCATATTTGTTTCTCATGCTGAAATAGATTTACATTTTCATTGATATCAATTCAGGCCATTAAACAATACTAAAAAATAATAATAATAATAATAAAAAAAATCAAAGATAAACAAATAAAAACATATCATGCATAGAATCTCATATTATTCAAGAACAACACAAGAACAAACAAATCATGTTCATATTCATATATCTAATCATTTTTGTTCAACTCTTAACTCAGAGTAAAACACAACACTTCAAATCAACATAAACAAATCAAATCACATTCCTAACAAAGGATATTATTGAAGAACATAATCAAGAAAATAGAATACAAACTTCAATCATATTCAAGCAATAAAAAAGACATGGATGAAAGACTCACCTTGCCTGAAAATCAGATATTTGAATATTTTTAATTGGCCTCTTAGTGCCTACACAACAATACTCAATGAAATTTAAAGGGAAATAGAAGATTTTAATAATCCTTATTTGTTACAACTCAAAATAAAAATCATTCTTGAAAAGGTTTTGATTCAATGATTGTAAAACTAATGAAATTCAAAGGAAAATAGAAATATTTTAATAGTTCTTAATTATTACAACTCAAATTAAAAATAAATTTTGAAAATTTTTTGATTCAATGATTCTAAAACTTAGTTGTTGCTTTTGTGTGTGTGTGTGTTAGAAAAATTACGTTGGAGCAAACACGATTATATAATATTAAAATGTATGTTACAACACATTATTTAAATGTAATGGGAATAGTGGTGGTTTTAGGGTAGTCATTAAAAAACTTAAATTATAATTAATTAATAAAAATAGAACTTGAATATATTAACATCACAAAAAAATGTGTAAATACATAAAATTTTAAAATATTCTTCACTAGTTTTCATATTTTGAAATCACTGTAGGATATGATAGCTTCACTATTAATATTATCAGCTACATTTTTTTTGATATACACAACTAAACAATCATTAGACAACTAATCTCCTTTTCAATTACCAACATATTGCCTAAATAAGTAACAATATAAACAAAATGCACTACCTTTTTGAAAAAATGTATCACATAAATCCAACAAATCCAGCTAAAGATCAAGCACTAATGAATCAGCTACTTGAAAAGTGTGCATTTTTTAAAAATAAAAAATAGTGATTTTAAAAGATTATATTTGAAAACACAATTTAAAAAAATCACAATTAAACGTTTGAACATAACATTGAAATTAATTTTTTATCCATTAGTAATAACCTATTACTTAGGATTTATAGCGAAAGTGTTGCAAAAATGTTATGAACATAACATTTCTTGCAATTTTTTTGTTCAAAATTCAATGGACCAAAATTTTGGAAAAGTTGAATTTAATTTTGAATGAGCTCAAATTGTTATTTAAGGTGTTAAATTTTTTTTATGGTGGTCAATTTTTTTTTTCTAAGGTGGTGAAGGAACCATATTAATTTAAAATTCCTTTCTTTAAGGTATATTAAAAAAAAAAAAAAATTCAAGTTAGGGTGGTAATGTGACCACCTTGAACTACACTTGGCGTCGCCCCTGAATGGGAAAGTGAGAGTCATGAGTGCGACCAAGGACCACGAGAATAAATAATATTGAATAAAAAAACTGACATTTGAGAGAGTTTCAACTTATGGCATCCGCTCCTAATGATAGCTCTTTATCATCAAATCAAGACACCAATCGGTTTTTGGTATAGGTGGGGATTAAATTCCAAATATTTTATTTTATTATCAAAGACTTTACTAGTTGAGCTAATTAGAAACCACAAAAAAAAAAAAAAAAAAAAAAAAACTAAAACTAAAACTACTTAGTTGTTTGTATTAAGAGAGTATGTTGTGTGTAGTATAACTTATCCAACTCTCCTTTAAAAATTACCATGACTTTTGAATGGAGTTTGTGGTGTTTCTTTGTGTTAAAACTTAGAACCATTTTCCCCATCCCTTGTTCGTGTGTTTTCTTCTCAAAAAAAAAAAAAAAAAAAAAAACCCTTACATCTCACTTTATTAACCAAAAAGCCCAATCCTTAAATTTTATGAATATGAGAGGTTGTCCCACCACGTCAGTTGGGACATGCATCCAATTTAGGAATTAGGACCACTCTTTCTCGTTTTTTACACTTAGGACTTAGGACTGTTTCATTCATTTTTACAAATTCACTAGCTTCTATGGGCAAGACTTAGGTATACTATTTAGGTGCTGTTCCTTAGGTTCATCTTTTAAAATTCTGCTATGTGGATTTTTCCTCATGTGATGGAAGTGTATTTTTTAGTTAAGTAGCCACAATGCTGAATTTTAAGATGAGAACCTAAGGAATAGCACTTAAGATACTATACCTAAGTTTTGTCCAACTTCTTTTATTAGTTTTGTGACCATGGTCGATCCATAGCAAATAAAATTATTTTAACTAAACTATATATTTTTTTACTATTAATTTAACGTGTAACAAAAAATAAAAAGAGGAATTTTACAAAATATAAATACAAGCTAACAAATTAAACAAATATAAGAGCCAACAAAATTATTCTACACCATGCAACCATTGCCAACTTCTATTGCATACATATTACAATAAGTGCAAAACACATTAATTAAACACTTGAATTATGAAGGGTCATAAGAAATGGCAATGGATTTTTCAGCAATGTAGTAAGGGTGAGCACTAAGTAAAAGATACTCAAACTCTCCCATATCTCCATGAGAATCTATGTTTATGTGGCGATAGCCAAGAGGATTACCTAGGCCAGCTTGTTGTTTTGTAAATATTGGTTTACAAAAGAAACCAAAACTTTCTTCTTTAACTTTTTCAAAAATTTCATTTGGGATACCATGGTTAATAACCTTGAAGAACCCAAATTCATCGCATGATGTAATAGAACCTGTTCTGACTTTTAAACTTCCAATCGAGTGACATTTCTTACTCAATGTTCTTTTTGTTTTTTTGTGTACATAAGAGTCAAATGGAACTACGAGGAAAAAAAGTTTATTGAAACGAAAACAATCGTTGCAATAGCATTAGAGTCATTGTAATGGTTGATACATGATGTTGCAATAAAATTTGAGGTAATAGGTTTATGCAACAAAACATTTTGTTCCAATAAACTCCAAATATTTTAATGACAACTTTGATGCAATGAGATATATATATATATATATATACATATATTGTAATAAACAATTTGTTGTTTTGAATATCTTAAAGGTATAGGTTATTACTTCACAAATCTTATTGCAATAGATTGCAAATAATTGATTAAAATAAGTTGGATTAAATTATTGTAATGATATATTCATTGTAATAGATAATCACTTTATTTTGTCATTGCAATAGATAATTAAATAATTGATAATGAGTTATTGCAATGATATATTCGTTTCAATTTCGTGTTTGCCATTGTAATAGATTGCAAAAGAATTAATATCTAATAAAATTATTTTAACTAAACTATATTTTTAACTATTAATTTAATGTGTAACAAAAAATAAAAAGAGGAATTTTACAAAATATAAATACGAACCAACAAATTAAACAAATATAAGAGCCAACAAAATTATTCTACACCATGCAACCATTGCCAACTTCCATTGCATACATATTACAATAAGTGCAAAACATATTAATTAAACACCTCAATTATGAAGGGTCATAAGAGATGGTAATGGATTTTTCAGCAATGTAGTAAGGGTGAGCATTAAGTTAAAGATACTCAAACTCTCCCATATCCTCACGAGAACCTATGTTTATGTGGCGATAGCCAAGAGGATTACGTAGGCCAGCCAGTGGCGGCTCCAGGAATTGCAATAAACTTACTGATGTACGAAGTGCAAATAATTCAGATTCTTTGCCTTTGATTGACCGCTCAAACCCACCTAAGCCATATCACAAACGTATTTCTCATCAAAAAACAGAAAAAGAAAAAGAAAAAAAGTAAAGTGGTTTGCCTCTCCCACCTAACCATCAATGTGGCCAAAGGATATCCACCCACATTTATACCAAACTTTTTGAAAAGATTGTCCTCTCCTCTCCTTATCTAAAAAGTGTAAACAAATTGCTCAAATCTCTTTCTCTCACTTTGAAGAAGAAGCAGCGGCAGAGTTGCAGTTTCCTCCAAAGAAATTGAAACCTTTTTCTTTAACTTATTCAATAATTTCAGTTCAGATACCATGGTTAATAACCTTGACCAACACAAATTCATCACATGATCTAATAGAAACTATTCTGACTTTCAAACTTCCAATCAAGTGACATTTCTTACTCAATGTTCTTTTTGTTTTTTTGTGTACATAAGTGTCAAATGGAACTACAAGAAACAAAATGTCTATTGCAACGAAAACAATTGTTGCAATAACATTAAAGTCATTGCAATAGTTGATACATGATGTTGCAATAAAAATTGAGGTAATAGGTTTGTGCAACAAAAACTTTTGTTTCAATAAACTCCAAATATTTTAATGACAACTCTAACGCAATGACATATATATATATATATATATATAGTTGTAATAAACAATTTGTTGTTTTGAAAATCTTATAGGTATAGGTTATTACTTCAAGATTTTTTTTTTTTTTTTTTTTTTACTGAAAAAGGTAGAATCGGTATATTAAAATGAAAAAAAAGTACAAAAGTACAAAAAAGGTCCTGCAACCACTCAGGGCTACCTCACTAGCCTAGGCTTAGCCACAGGACAACAGGAAACACAAATACATTATTAAAAAGCCACATGTAGCCATGTTTGTTGATTAGCAAATAATTGACCAAAATAAGTTGGATTAAATTATTGCAATGATATATTCATTGTAATAGATTATTACTTCATTTTTTTCATTGCAGTAGATAATTAAATAATTGATACCGGGTTATTACAATGATATATTTGTTGCAGTTTTGTGTTTGCCATTGCAATAGATTACAAACGAATTAATATCAAATTATTGCAATGATAACTTCGTTGCAATAAGCTATTAGTTCGAAATTTTCATTGTAATAGATTACAAAAATAATTGGTATCAATTTATTGTAACAATTTCTTCATTTTAAGTTACTGCAACAATTTTCTTCAATATATTAAAGCTTCTATTGCAACCGAAAATTATAAGTTATTGCAACTTATTAGTGTTGATGCAATAATTTAACACTTTTAAGTTATTTTTGCTACAATTTTAACTTGTAGATGCGATACTTTGTTGTATTAGAACTTGATGTAATAGATTTTGTTTTGGTGTAGTGTGGGTAGGACATTACTACTTAATTAGGGGTCTTCTCCTTGGTCTTTAGGGCCTTCTATCGATTCCTAAAAAGGGTTGGACCATGAGACTTGGTTATGTATGCTCATGCTCATCTTCCCTAAGATGGAGTGCTTAGAGTAGTAGTTTTCATTTTTGCTAAAGAAGTTTTTTGGCTTTGCTTGAATGGCAATAAGCATAAGGGAGGGATATGCAGAACAAAGTTTGGTATAAGGGAGGGATATGTGGACCAAAGTTTGGTTAAAGAAAGTTGATAAAACTAAAAAGAATGCAAAACCTTGAATTTGATACCAAATCTTTATAAATTAATAAACCCTATTAAAACCTAAACCTTAAAAAAACCTTAAAAAAGTAGTAACCCTAAAAGAAACCTAGACACCAAAAACAATAAACCCTAAAAGAACCATAAATCTAAACCCTAAATCCTAGTGTCACAAAAAATAGAAACCCTAAGATGTCGTACACCTTAAAAACCGTAAATCATAAATAAATAAATAAATAAACCCTAAACACTAAATCTTAGTGCCTAAATAATATAAATTTTACAATACTTTAAACCCTAAAAAACCATAAATCCTAAATCCTACCCTAAAACCCAATAAACAGTAAACCCTTTTTAAAAGTAACCTTTAAAGAACTGTAAATTTCTAGGAAACCTTTTGTTCAGGAGTTCATTGAGTTTGGGCCTTGAGAATTGTTTTGTGGGAAACCTCCAAGAACCAACTAGCCCTAAGCTACCTACCACTAAATTTCTGATGCAATGTGGCAATGCCCAAGGGAGACAATCAATGGAATTGGGCCTATAGAAGAGAGGTTGAGAAATAAAGGGTATCAGGTATAGAAAGCAAAATAAAAATGAACAAATATGGATGGAGATTTACCTAAATCAAGGTAGAACTGTTTAGACTTTAATCATTCATGTAATCAAAATAATTTTTATAGTATTATATTAAAAGAAAAGAGTGAGAAATAAGGTTAATTACAGGTATTCACCCTAGAACTTCAAAGGTATTTGCAATGTGCACCCGAAACTTCCAACTTCTAAAATCAACCCTTCATTTTGAGATAATTTGAAATGCCTAACACAATATCCAATTAGTGTCCAAATTAACAGATTAATGAATGATATCCTCTATGGGTCTTCAATGGGCCGGCCTAGCCCGCTTTTACTTGTTCCATGGGCCTAATGGGTTGGGCCTAACAGGTCGTTGACTAGGCAATGGGTTGGGTCGGGCTGGGATGGATGGAAAAACTCCAGCCCATGGCCTTGCCCATTTAGGCTTTAGTGGGTTGTACTAGTGAGGTGGGCTTAATGGGCTACCTATGAGCATTTTTAACAGGGGTTTCAATGGGCTTATAAAAATTTAACCAAAAAAATTATAATTATATATTATTACAAAATACAAATTATCAATTGAACAATTAAATCTACTAAAAAGATTCTATTAAAAAAAACTACTAAAAAAAAATTCTTAAAAAGGAACTAAAATAAGATTGATTAACTTGTATTGATAAGAATAAGTAAGTAAATTGATATATTCATGAATATATTAGAGTGAAAATAGTTGCATCACTACAAAATGTGTACATCCCAACTAGGTTGACACCTACACACTTGTCTATCATTTGCAATTCCCAATCTATTTGTGTTGGAACATCAAATAATTCTATCTAAGAACAAATTGAAATAACTTGTTACATAAATTTTATAATTGATTGCTAATAATTATTTGGAAGTGGTGGATTCTTGGTTATGTGATGGATTTCTTGGCACCCACCCGGGCCTTTCTAACTTCAATCGCTCAAATGCCTTTGCTACTTCCGCTTCTTGTTGTCTTGTGTCTGCTAAGTTCCAATCCTTTAAGCACATAAGTGCCTCAATAGTCTTGGGACTAAGACCACATCTCTTATCAGATACAACTCTACCACCTGTTGAAAAATGTGCTTTCGATGCTACTGTACAAATAGGAACTGATAAT
Source organism: Quercus rubra (assembly GCA_035136125.1). Classification (NCBI taxonomy): domain Eukaryota; kingdom Viridiplantae; phylum Streptophyta; class Magnoliopsida; order Fagales; family Fagaceae; genus Quercus; species Quercus rubra. The sequence goes on from CM068738.1 coordinate 40,846,710, forward strand.
ATTTCATGAGCCATAATGGAAAGTGTAGGATGCTTTGTGTTGTTTTCCACCAACCCAATAAATCAAATTATCCTTCTTCATCAATTTCAAGTAAAGGTTGATTTAAATAATGTTATAATTCATATAAGCTACCTGATGTTGATGAAGATGCTTGTTCTCTTTTTCTTTTAATTATGTGATAAGCATTTTGTTCTTCTTGGTCACATAGAAAACTAGTGGAGAACAAAGAGCTTCTTGTGTTTTGTGTCTAGGCACCAATTTCAGAATTTTTCTAAGAATTTCCATAATAATCAAATAATTGTGTCACTAAATTTTTAAATGATTGTATGGTCTTTTGAATTTTTTTAACATCATCATAAAAAATTTCTTAAAAAACATTCAACTCTTCAATTTTAAATCTAGGATCAAGAATAATAGCATTCCAAAAATCAAAGGCATATCTCCCCAATATTTGTCAAATTTTTGTCTCATTAATTCTAACGTTTCATCAAATATTCCAAAAGTTTGCCCTTAAAATTTTGAAAATTTTGCACAAATGTTAGTCAATTGTATTATGACTCTACAAGATGTTGGATAATATACATCACAAAAAAATTTTGTTGAATCATCGTGAAAGCTCAATTAGTGTGAAAACACTAATGCTTGTTTAGACCCCAAATTTTAAATTATGACTTAATTGCTTTTACTTTATCTTATCTAAGTGCAGAATAAGAGTAAATGAAGCGTAATAAATCGGAACACTATTCTAAGTCATAAGCAAATACAAAATACGATAAAAGTAAAGCTTAAAGAGTAGGGAAGAGAGATGCAGACACAAGATAACACCGAGACGTGTTATCGAAAAGGAAACTGAAGTACTCGGCAAAAAATCTCTCCTCAGCCTTCTAAGTCGAAATCGATGCACTAGTGAATAAGTTGGAGTACACGAATATCAAAAAGTCCCTTCAAGCCTAATCTACCTAATGGACTTAAGCCTTCCAAGCTCCTGTTACCAACGGACTTCTCGGAGTCTTGTCTCACTAGTTATCTAGATTCCGCAATTCCGCCCAATTGCATCCGTCTCTCAATGGCTTCTTCCAATACTTCCCAAATGCACCAAAATTTCTCTCAACACTTAGAATGTGTGACGTAAGGTTATGTTTGGTAACAGTTTTTATTTTCTATTTTCAAAAACTTTTTTTTGGGAATATAAAGTAAAAATAATTTTCTTGTATTTTTGAAATCAAAAACATGTTTGGTTAGTTGAAATTAAAAAGATATTTTTTTGAAGAAAAAAAATAGAAAATACTAAAATATGTTGTTATTAGGATTTGAAATTTAATGTTAACTCATTAAATGAGACAGATTCATTAAATTAAATACGTGTTTTCATTGACTTTTGAAAATTTGCATGTTTTCAGTTTTCTTCACAAATTGAGTTTTGAAAATAGTTTTTGTTTTCTACCCATTTTGAGTTGCTAAACAAGTTTATTAGTCTCAAAAATAGAAAATTGTTTTAATTTGAAAACAGAAAATAAGGGGAAAAAGCAATTACCAAACATACCCTAGGTGTTTGGGCTAAAAACTTCTCAAGGATGTGTAGATAGAGAGGTGAGAGTAAATGGAAACTTTAGAGAAATGATGTAGAGGATTGTGGGCAAACAATCTCTAACTCTCAAGTATTTGGCTAGGGTTTCTCTCTAAAAAGTTTCTTGTAAATACTCCTTCTTCTTACATTTCATGGGTAATGAGGGTTTATATAGTGTTGGTAAAGAATGAGAAAAGTTACACTCAAAAAGCAATCAGGTAGTGAGTTTTGTAGGTCACTCGCGACTTGGCCTTGGTTGCAAATGACTCGCGAAATCCAGTCTGTCATGGACTTTTCAAATTCCAGCATGTGCTTCTTGCGTGGCTTGTTTCGTAGGTTAGCAATTGCAAGACGGTCGTGAGCAAGTGGTGAAATCTACTTCTTCACAGATTCTTCCCCAAACTCTCACACACAGCCCTTACATTAAATCCCACAAAAATACAGGGAAATGATTGAACAGAATTACAATCAAATTTGACATAGAATGAAAACCAACATAAAGTATAGTTGTAAATCACAACTTTACACATCGAAAACCCTTAAAAAGTCTCTTACAAGTTCTACTAACATCCAATCATGTTCAATTTTTTCTAGAGGACAACGTGAACATTGAGAAAGATGAGAATAATATAAATTTAACACATCTTTATATTTTTTTGCTGAATCTAAAAGAAGATAAGTAGCATTCCACCTATGAGGCACATCAATATATATATATATATATATATTCAATTCCATACAAAATTTTTATATGCAATTCATATCTTGCTTGAGAACTATTAATATTAAGAACAATATTTTTTTATTTTTTCAACAGATGATGATAAATTTGATAAACCATATTGAATAATTATATTCAAAATATGTGCACAAAAACATATTTAAAATAATGTACCATGTAAAGGTAAGCTTATTTTTTATAATTTTATAATTTTTTTTAACATCTCTGCCGTATCAGTATTTGTTGCATTATCAAGTGTTGTTGAAAATATTTTATCACTAATCCCCCAATATTGAAGTTTCTCACCAATAAGATTTGCAATGTTATATCCCGTGTGTGGAGATTCCAACATTTTAAATGTTATTATTCTTTTATTTAAATTCCAATTAGAATCAATATAATGGACAGTCAAAGAGAAAAAAACTAATTTATTTCTTGTTGTCCACAAGTCAGAAGTTAAACAAAATCTACCACTATTTGCATGCAAAATACTATTTTATCTATCTTTATAAAATTTAAAATTCTTCATAATATCTCTTTTTGCAGTGGATGCAGAAAATCCTTTATATTGTGGAGTAAGAGTGTAAGACCACATTGCACCATTCTAGTAAAATCATGTTTTTCAACAAATGTAAATGCGTGTTAAGCTCTAACAAGATATTCTACTACTTCATTACTTGCATTTGCATTAGTGTAAATAAATGTAGTTAATATCCATTTGATTTTTTCGCTTACAACTATTTAGCATAATAAGACGTTTTAAATGGTAAGTCTCCACGTTTGGGTCGCCAGCCAGCACGTCACCGCATTTACAACATATAGCTTTTGTTCCATCTTATGTTATCCTCTCTACCCTATCAAAAATTTGCAAACTTCACTTTTTAAATTTTTATTAGTAAAACCTGGATTTGAGTCGAGTGTAGTATTATTATTACTTGGTACATTAGATGTAGGGGAAACTAGGGATGTGGGGAAACCAATTGACTCAAAAGGTTGCCTTTGCTCATCTAGATCATCTAGTATGATGTGATCATTTCTATGAGTTATTTTGAAAATTTGAAAACTAACTGAAATAATGTATACAAATAATGAGATAGCAAGTATATAATAAAAGTTATGAAAAGATGTTAATCAATTGAAATTTGAAACAAATAGCTTCCACTCCAATCTGAAGAAGTTGACTTTCAAATGCAATTGAATGCTCAAGTCTCCAAGTTCCAAGCCTCCAACTTGAAGAATTTGATACTTGTATTTGTATAAATATAACTGTTAAAAATATAATACTATTATTTTATAAGAGTATAAGTATATAACTATAAGAGAGAAAAAATAATAAGAGATGAAAAATTGAGAATAGTCTAGGGAGAGTAACGAGAGTTTGAATTTGAGAGATTTTTTGTGAGTAAAATGAGAGAAATGTGATGGTATTTATAGATTTTAGGATACTCAAAAATAAAAAATAAAAAATTGAGAACTGACTCTTGCTCCAACAGTAAGCATTTTTAAAGGCATTTATTGGAAGAATCAATTATCTATTCTTAAAGGAAAGAATTTCTTACAACGGTAAGCTTTTATATTAAAGGAATTTCTCTTTTTTTTTTTCCTTTTTTTTTTTTTTTTTTTTTTTGACGGGAAGGAATTTCTTGTATAATTGTAAGGAAAGAATGGGAATTTACCAAATGAAAGGACTTTCTTTCCAGAGGGCAACGGTCATCTTTGCGTTTATTTTATTTTATTTTTACTTATTTATTTATTTATATTTATAATGGAGATAGTCTTTTTTCTAAATAAATTTTTTAAAGGAAAGACCAAAAGAATCAACAAAAACTTTTAAAGAAATAAAAAATCAAAGAATTTATAACGTATTTAATTTTTTAGGTCAAAACCTTTTTTTAATAAGATTTTAAATATATATTTTTTCTATCATTCAATAAAATTTTGTACAATCACCAATGGTTATTTTTTTAATAAAAAAATCAAAACTAATAAATAAATTAAATATTAAGTATAGTATGTCACAATTACTCCAAGTATTTAGTGGTTAGGTGTGGGGTCTTAAAAGTGTTTATAAACACCCCCAACACCACTCCCCCATCCCCAAAAAAGAAAAGTATTTTGTTCTGAACTTTGGACAACAAGTCAAGCTAACAGGCCGACTACCAAGCTAACCCATGTATCATGAGCTATTTGGTGACCCCTGATACTGTCCGTCCTAAACTATGAGGACATCTGCTACATGTATCATAAACAACATATATTCCATAATCAACATTTTAATTTTGAATTATGGGTAGATATTGCAAATTAATCTCAAATTAGGACGTGGATTGTCAAATTTCATAATTACGGACTTACATTGCAAATAACCCGATAATTTATGATCAATATCTGCAATCAAGCCAAATAATAATTGTTATTATATATGATTTTAACAGGTTGTATGAACTTCATAAAACCCTATAAATTTTTTTTTTTTTTTTTTTTTGAGAAAGCATAAAACCCTATACTTAACCATGATATACACACACATTGCCCTACACAGTTTGCGCAGTAATTGGAGGACTTCTCCGGTTATGTATGGTACAATAAATTACAGATATCTCATTAGTAAATTACAGTTTTCTTTTGGTACGTATGGTATAGCATACAAATACACTGATGTTTACAACTCATGATTAGGTAAAGATTAAACCAGAGCACCTCACAGCGCATACTTACTGCCAAGGCCTTTCAGAACTATATCGGGCATCCAGTGAAAGGGTGGTTTTCACTTTTCACACTATCAAGTCCTACAAAAATGATTCATCAAAAAAAAAAAAAAAAAAAAAAAAAAAGAAGTCCAACAAAAATAAAGGAAAACTTATGTAAAACTATTTTTGGACTTCTATTTGCTTAAAAAGTAAATACTTGCAGGGAAGAGCAAACTGCAGTTCATCAAGATATAGAAGCAAAGAATCCTTTATAAAAGTTTCCAGCGAATTCAATGTGAGAAAGGCATTTTTCATGCAACAATAGGATATATCATATAGTCCAAAAATAGAAGGTTAAAAAATGTACAAGCACAGGTTACAGAGTTAGCACAGCAAGTTATTTTTCTGTTCTCTTGTTAATCCAACTTCAAGGCTGGAACTCTAAGCAGCGAATATGCAAGTACTAGCATCTTTAGCTTGTTCTCAGCTGGGAACTTACAAATGCTAGGAGCTTTGCCTTGCCTAGGGTGTATTTGGATGCACTTTTTTCCTTTAGCTTATAACTTATTCACTTATATACAACTTTTTAAAACATCAGTTTTCTAGATATAATTATACTTTTTTACTTTCAGCAACAAAACACGAGATAGCATAATGCAAATGGTTAACTAATTCTAAAGTTAGAACTTTTCAAAAATATATGTACATACGAATATATGCATACAGAAATAAACATGTTGATATTAGCCTGAAAAGATATTAACATTCAGATCCACATTGGTGAAATCTGGATCCTAGGGGTGGTTTTGATAATTACATTTAACAGGCCTAATTATAGATTAATGTCACGACCAATGAACTCATAAATCAGATTACAAGTAACACTGCTATAGAATTTTAAGAAACAAAACATTAAAAAAGATCTTACCCAATGAAACGTATGCTGGCAGGTTGACATAAAGGGGACAAGAGCTTTTTGAATAGACTATGTCATTTAGACTTCTTGGTCCAACCACACAGTCCCGAGCCTGTAATAACCATGGTTTTAAAAACCGGTACGAAGAAAGAACCGGAAAAGAAGCTAATTTCTGGTTTTCTGGTCGGACCGGGATCCGACCGATGGTCGAACCGGTGACGTCATAAATAATTTAATTAAAATATTAAAATAATTTTTATTTAAAATTTGAATTTTAATAACTTATTTAAAAAAAAAAGTGTTTTTTTCCATACCACCTGTTGACAAAAAATAAACTACCTAGGGTCCGTTTGGTATATGTGTTTGAAAACTAAAAATTGTTGTTTGAAAACATTTGTGAAAATATATGTGGGTGAAAAAATGTATAGAAATGCGTGAAATGTTGTTTAAAAACTGAAAATGATTATTTGAAAACACAAACCAAACACCCCCTAGTATTTAAGCTTCATCTTTTAGTCTGTACAAACAATATTATAACTTTAACTATTATTTATTCAAGAAAATTAAAAAAAAAAAAAAAAAAAAAAAAAACCCAAAGTCAGATGACTAGACAAGTCACTGACTTATTACTCCTTTATCAATCAATCAACTTTCCCACTTCACCCCTCCTAGCCACGCGTTTACTCTTTCTTTAATCTTTTTTTTTTTTTTCCCTCTAATACACTCCACTACGTAGTACACTCACCATTTTACTTACCATCAACAGACTATTTTTCCACTCTGTCCTCCACAAAATTCATATCTCCCTTTCTTTCTCTCCCTGTCTCTCAGGAAGTTAGATCTATAGCTTATCTCTACAATACCATCATCGGTTCCTCTCTTCCTTATTGAAGATCTGTAGATACCACTCCAAGATGCCAATTTCAACGCCAAGCATAAACATTTAGTCATTTTCTCTCTCTCAAGCATAACCAATCTTAAGAAAAAAGACTTTATTGCAAAAATCTGTCCTCACCATCAGCAGAACTGAGAAAAAAATAAGATTTTTACTGCAAAAAAAGCTCCATTGCAGATCTGTTTCAGGCTTTCAGCAATTTTGCAAAACCGGTCTGACCTTTCTGGTTTTCGGTTCTCAGGTTGAACCGGCCGGTTTGCACTGTTTACTGGTTTTAAAGTTATTTCCGGTTTTTTGCTATAACCGGACCGAATTGAATGCCGGTTCCCGGTTGAACCGGTCGGACCGGCCGGTCCGATCCGGTTTTTAAAACCATGGTTTCAAGAGAGAGGAGAAAAAAACAAATACCGAAGCTTTACCAAATTTACAAAACAATCACATCCATAATCATCCAATTAAAACCCCCAAAAATACATAAACATTAACTTTTTTTAATTCAAATCACAAACTCCACACCAGTAATCGGACACAAAATCATAGAATACATTCACATGCTATCCGAAACCCTAACTAAAGCAAATCCATTCAACAGAGAAACAACCGGAAAATGAAGAAAAACCAAAAAAATAACAATAAAGATCAAAACTTTATACTTTGGCAGGCCAAGGAGGGAAGCCCTTCACTTTAGCAAGCACAAGATCACCGACCTTCTATTGCTGGCGAGCCGTTGCCTCTGCTGCTACTTTACTCGAGCCTTTTCTCCGGCTCGATGCCATTGGACTCACAAACCCTACCTAATCAAAATAGAATCGGGTAGGCCAAACCGATAGCCAACACAACAACGAATAAGAAGAAGAAGAAGATTCTAGATTCATGCTAGGGGGGCTAGTGTTTTGGATGATAAGAGTTAAACATAAAGAGAGAGATGGGGAGGAAGAGAATGACTGGAGAGGGGAAGGAAAGAACAGTTGCTGGTGAAGTGAGAGACAAATGATGAAAAATAGGGTTAGTAGGGTTATAAAGAAAACCCAAAACAACGTAGTTTTGGTAATAAGAAGAGAAAAAATAAAAAAGCTCTTACTATGGGTCGAACCTGGGCTAATTGGCGAGAATGCGTGTGTCCTTGTCGCTAGGATACCCAAAACTTTCTTGATATAATTTGTACAAATTAATATTTAATATCTAACGTAGAGATTAAAAATTAAGATGTTTTTAGTGGATTCGAATTTGGGAAAAATATTATCACATGTGTGTCTTACCATTAAACTAGTGTAATTGTACATAAATATTTTATAAATAGTAATATTTTATATTTTATAAACTTAGCCTATAGTTGCATTTTTTAAAAGCGGCCATAAGTCTTTATTTATTTATTTATTTATTTTAAGGAGGACCTATAACCGCATTTAAAAAATGCAACTATAGCTAATCTATAACCTCATTTTAAAAACACAGCTATAGACTTAACCTATAGCCTCGTTTTAAAAACGCGACTATAGGTTAGCTATAACCGCGTTTTTTAAATGTGGCTATAGCCTCATTTAAAAAATGTAGCAATAGGTCCTATCCAAAATACGTGATTAAAACCACTTATAAACGCAGCTATAGACTTAATCTATAGTTGCTTTTTTAGCTATAGGTTAAGTTTATAGCCGCGTTTTTTTAAAATGTGGCTAAAAAAAGGCAACTATAGCCCACGTTTTTTGTATTGATTGTCATAGTCTCCTAAACTCAATGTAAAAGGAAAAAAATGGATTTCTTTTACTTTTTGATTGAATCACGATAGACCCAAGTCACTTTGATGTTTCATTTATCCGCTAGAAAGTTAGGAATTGGGATAAGATAATATAAGTTGTAGTCCATATATTATAAAAAGATGCTTAAAAAAATAATTTGGGGGGCCAAAAGAAAACTTCAAATTGCTTAAAAAGTGAAATTTATATATAATATAATTAAGTTGCGGAAAGGTGTACCCTAAATGATGTGTCCCTCGACCTTTTGTAATGTGAACTTTTATGTTTTATATATGTTGATGATTAATAATTTAATTGTGTTTTATTATTAAAAAATGATTAATTGTGGATAACATTGGATTACACGTTTATGGCATTATAGGAAAAGGCTACCAAATAACTTTGACCCACAAAACTATAGTGCTGCATTAATTTGCTCAGACAGCACAGCTCAATAATGATTTTTATTTTTGGTTGAAAACTCATGGTACACGATGGACTCATTGTGAACACATACGATTCCTCATTCTGTGTGGTCCTTACTAGGACTAGGAGAGCTGTCAGTTAGCAAGTACATGATACATAGTTTAATAATTGAGTTCTGAAGGTTGAGATCATTTTTCTCCTCTACCCAAAATCAGTAGAAAATTTATTATATATCTAATATATCAATCAAACCTCTCATATAAGGAAGTATATCTTGTTATTGGTGTATACTTCCTCCTCTTGCAGTTGTGAGTTCCAAAGTTGGTATGTCCCATCAGTTATGAGTGTGAGGAAATATACACCCGTAATAGAGTGTATTTTCCCTCACACGGGGTGAATGTACATGTAATATATGGATCACTTCCAAAATCAGATGGATATGGATTTGTAAAGCCAACATTAATTTTATTTATTTATTTATGAAATTCAACAATTGAAAAAACCAAGCAATCACCAACGATAGGTTTTTACAGTTTACATAGTTCTAAACTGACAAGCCAAAATTATTACATGGAAAAAGTCGATCCGTTACACACCGTGTGTGACCCTTATTGCATTACTATTCAGAGTGCACCAATTCATGAAGAAACAACTGCGACTAATTAATGCACCTGAAGCTTTCAGCTACTAGCTAGGTCTTTTTAGGAGTGAACCAACTTAGTTACAAACTCTTCAATGTTTTTATCAGAACTTCCACCTTGGTCAACAGCTTCTTTGGCCAATATCTTCCATTTGTATGCATTTTTCACAATCTCTTTCCCTCTCTCCCCCTCCATTATTTCCCTTATGCAATTCTCTATTGCTTCTCTCTTGACTAATCCTTTCTCATCGGCTGGAGCTTTAAGTCCCATCTTCCAAACATCCATAATATACTTTGCATTTGTTGGTTGATCCGTCCATTGTGGCACTGCAACCATTGGAACACCCAAGCTAAGAGCTTCCAAAGTAGAGTTCCATCCACAATGTGTCACAAAGCATCCCACTGCCTCATGTGTTAATACCTCGAGCTGGGGACACCAATGAACCACAAGTCCTTTCTCTGAAGTCTCTTCCACAAAGTTTTTGGGGAGCTTTGCCTCTTCAGTTGCTCTTACCACCCACAAGAAGTAGCTGTTGCTCATTCTCAAACCCCAAGCTAGTTCTTCCATTTGCTCGGCATTAAGAGCGGCCAAACTTCCGAAAGATACATATACAACCGATCCTTTTGCATGATCATTTAGCCATTTCATGCAAGCATCGCTGTTTGGTTCGAAGATGCAGAAACCATAGTCTTTGTCATCTTCAATCCGCTTGTCTAAGTACATGGATGGTATGGTTGGTCCTATAGTTCTCAATGGCCATATCTCTGTCATCCAATCCACTACCTACAAACAATTTTATCACACCGAGCATAAAATTTTTGTGTAATTCAAATAAAAAAATCAATTAAAAAAGAAAAGGAAACAGGAAAGTAACAGTATACAGCCTCAGTTTATCTGCTTAATTACCTCTGGCTCCAGCTCATACAACGTGTTGCAAAGGACCCAATCAGCTTTATCAACATTGGAAAATTGGCTCACAAGCATATCAAAGAAAGCTGGATAGGTGTTTAAATCATAAATTAAAGATGGCATGTCCTGAGGTTGAAGTGGTGGCAACCCCGGAAGCAAAATTTCTGGCTCTGAAAGAGGGAGTTTCAGCAACCCCTTATGGACATGGTAGTATATATTATCAACAGCACAAGATTGAGTGAAAAAAACAGCACCAACTAAGCCAAACTTTCTGGCTACGTCGAGAGCCCAAGGCAAGAAAGCATCATAAACAATACAATCAACAGGGTTGCCGGAACTAGAACTAGAAAGCTTCTCAAGGAGCTCAGCCAGAGTTTGTGACCCCACTTGCCAAAATCGCTCCAAATAGACCTGGATGCTCTCTGCATGAGCAATCCCACCTTCATCAAAGCCATCAGAGATAGTCTCTAGGGCAATGGAGCTGGCTTCTTTGTGAATGGTTTTGGACATGGAGCGTGTGGTAACTAGAGTAACTTTGACTCCTTTGTGCTCCAAACGCTTGGAGAACTCGAGCATAGGATTAAGGTGGCCTTGGGTTGGATAGGATAACACCAAACAATGAGCTTTGTAGGCATTATTCGTTTCCTTCTCCATTTCTGCTAGCTAACACAGGTTATAACTTTGAGCTCTGTTTTAAGTTGTGTTGAGAGTGATGAATCTGAACATAAATGGGGTTATCGCTTTTCTTTTATGGGGTTGTTTTTTTTTTTTTTGAACAGAACAATGGGGTTGTTAAGGTACTCTACTCCCAACTCTCAAATTAAATGATGTATGGTTTGACGCGGACGGAACTACTAAAAGTGACTGAGGGCCCCAGAAATTTTTGAAAAAATATAGCAATATACATACAGTTAATGAATATATTGAGCTTAAAATAATTATTTTTGGTCCCCGCCTCTGAAGAAGTTACAAGCTCGCCATGAAAATGATAAAAGGGTGAGTTTGGTTTAGTATTTTTTTTTAATTATGTTTTATGAAAAAGTGGCAGTTTTAAAAATTGTGGGATGAAAGTTGGCTTTTTAAAAAAAACAAAACGTTTGGTAAAAAGTAGTTTTTGAAAAAGTTGAATGTTCGGTTAATATTTATAAAAGTTGCGATTTGAGTTGTAAATTATTAAAAATAATAAGAAATATATATAATCAAAGTTTAGAGAAAATTCAATTAGATTGTAAGTGGATTCTCAATTTTGCAACACATGTCTCATCTAATTTTAAATTTTGGTTCCAAGTGAATTATTTAGTGTAAAAATTGAAGAGTTGAAATCCAATTCGATTCTAAATTGGATTTCAATTTGTGTCCAATTTTGCGCTACATATCCATCAATTTTTTTAATTATTGTAGCAAGTGAATTATTATTTGATACAAAAATTGAAGAGTCTAAATTTAATTAAATTCTAAATTGTGTGTATATATATATATATCCATATATATATATATATGTAAAATGAGAAATCATTACATATTTTAAAAGATGTTCAAATTACACATGATATTAGTTTACATCTTATTTAAACCATATATTTCTAAAATATATAATGATTTCTAATTTATATATATATAAGAGAATTCTTTGTTTTAATAATAATAATAATAATAATCTATATATATATATAAAACCGAAACTTTTAGAGCTTCTACAATTCTCCACGTCAGCACAATATTAAAATAATAATAATAATAATAATAATAGAACTTTTCTAAACCCTAAACCCTAAACCCGATGCTCTACTTCTTTATATTAAATAAAAAACGACTAGGGAGATATAAAGAATAGAGAGCTTTTGTGACCGATCTCCCTCAGGTTACAAATAATGCAATTTTTTTCAAGGACAAGCCGAGCGCTTTCATTCTGATGTTTTCTCTGTTGCCTACTTTTGCTTCCCTTTTGCTTATGTCTTTTGTGCGAATCTATAAAGCAAGAATAGTTGATGACGAAAAGCACTTGAGTGCTTTCCCTGCAGTTGTGGCGGTATTTTTTTATCTAGATTATTATGTAGTTAAATATGATTTATGCTTGCGCATTTTATCTAAATTTGTTTTGATTTAGGCTTAGGTTTGAGCATGTGATTTTTTGAAAGAACTGTTTTTTTTTTTTTAGTTCCTCTCTATTTTTCTTTATAGAAACAGTCCAATGAATAGTGAGACTAACATGTTCTTCCCTTTGATTTTTGAATTTGATTGCAATTGTCAATTTTTCAGATATGTACTGATATATTTTTATTGTTTATGTGCCTTATTGTGGTAAAAGTTGAATACTTTAACGTGGTTTCTAAACTTGGGCTTCTTCCTTTAGAGGTTGAAGATTCTTCCATATTGTTCTTTTGTTTTTGGTTATTGGTTTTGGATTTGCATTACTTTGTTATTATTATTATTATTATTATTATTATTATATTGATGCGTAGAATTGCATCATGGGTGAATTATAAATTGATCATGAATTCACAAATTGATGGGGTTAGATGTAGATTATTGGATGCATTGAATTTTTATGTTCCTATTTGTGCTATGAGTTTGATACATGTATGTTCATTGCTTTGATTGACTCAAAAAATATTGTTTAGTTTATATCATCAATGGCCCTTTTAATTAATAGGTTTTGGATCATGCTGAATTGTTTGGTGTTCTTTCTTCAAAATTCAGACCTTTACATAATACCCATTGAGACAAAAGATCAACTATTGGGTACTACCATGTTACAAACATGAAAACATATTAGAATAGTTAACTCTCTTCTAACATGTTCAAATAATGCAATGAAATGAAACTTAAATTTATATTGCTAAAATAACTTTGGGCATTAGGACTTCGCTTGAAAATTCTTACTATATATGACAACTGTGTTTCAAGATAGTTATTTTAATATAAGATATAGGGTATTTCTAAATTTAAGCTAAGCATATGGGTAGGGTATCTAACTAAGGGGAAACTATTATATTAATCTTTGGAATAATTTAGAAGGAACATTTATATAAGGCTTGGTAGTCATAATAGAATAAAAGTTGAAGCCGAGTTTCATTTCTCATCATTTAACCAGAAGAAAACATATTTTTAAATATTTCTTCACATATAAGTGATGGTATCTTAATTTCTTTTTATTACATTTTTGTTTATAGTTTGTGAAAGATCTAATGTTATAGGATTTGAAATAATATTTTTAAATTATCATAAATAAATATGCAATATAAACAAAATTTATAAAATTATTCTTTTTAAAATATTATTTTCAATAGTTTTCCCGTGCATCGCACGGGTTAGCGACTAGTTATTATTATTATTATTATTAGTATTATCATTGTTAATGATTTCTCTTTTAATTTTTCTTAGAATGGAATACACCATCATTATCTTAAAACTTAACAATTTTAGTTGTATAAATCTTTGCAACAAGTTTTTATTGAGACTTATATTTTTCTTTTTGTAATTATTATACTCATTAGTCATTATTATTGATAGTAATGACTTTTTTCAAACTATTTTTTCCCTTCATGAAAGTTATGCACACAACATTTTCATAAAAACTTCACAATAAAGTTTATATGACAAATTTTTAATGATAGATAAAATGATAATAATATTAGTGATTGGTCCAGATGAAAACCAATAACAACTTGCTTTGAAAACTTTTTTATGAGAATATATATATTGTGTGAGTAGCACTATTTTTTTCTAAACAAAAATAGCATTAATTTAAAAATAATTAGGAAGACAATAAAATGTCACAATATTTTCACAATGCTCTTTAATTTTAGCTGTGATCAACCCTAATCTAATATTTTATTTATTTAATTTTCTTTTAACATATGAAATATTTGACACTTCAATAGTTATGAAAAATATTATGATAATTTGTTGTGTACTAACACAATTGTAATTTTTATTTTTATAAATCTCCTTACATGACGTGACACATATCCCACTCAACCCACTTCTTATTTTTCTTTCCTACTCTTTTTTTCTCATTAAGCCATTTCTTTCCAATTCCCCATCAAATATATCTTTTCTTTCCTTTACCCACCAACATATCTCTTCTACAAGAAGAAGAAGAAAGAGATACATAAGACATAAAAATAAAAAATAAAAATGAGAGAAGCCCGAAGAAGAAGAAGAAAACCTTAGCAGCGGCAAAGGGAGCTTCATAGATTTGCTCTGGTTCTGGGTCCGCACCGTGTAATCTGTCTTTTAAACAAAGAGGTTAAAATCGGCAGTGGGCAATTTGGGAAATTGGTTAAACCTTTCCAACGGTAATATTGCAAACGAGCTTGTGGCTTTTTGCAATTGCAACTCCTCAGCTGTCACACGATCTTGTGTCTCCTTCGTACGTATTTGGAAAAGTGATTTTTTTACAAAGAGCGTTTGCAATACATTACCAAACATGCGGTTTGAATTTTCAATAGAAAAAAGTGTGTTTTGGCTCCTTAAAGTGGAACCATATGCGCACAAACTACAACTTTTGCAACATTTCTGCATTGCTGTGTTGGCTGCTTTTCACTTTTTCTTCACACATCCTCGCAGACCACACTTTTTTCTTTTTCTTTTTGTTGGAGTGCTAAGATTGTCTATTTGAATTTTTATGAAGAAAAAATGCGTAAATTAAAAAAAAAAAAAAGAAAAAAGAAAAAAAAAGAGAGAGATAGAGATGAATACAAATTACAAGCTAAGTTAATGTATTTTACTATATATATATATACAATTTTTTTTATTAAAAAAATTGACTCAATATTATTGCAAGACATGGGATGGGAATGATGAAACATCTAAAATGAATCAAATATTTAATGCAATGAAATATTGGAAACATTAGCTTTTATGTCGGATAAAGTCTCGTATCTTTACAAGTTAAGAAACTATTCAAATTGCGATTGACTCAACATTATAACTCAAATAGGATTAAACTCTATAAATTATTTATTTAAAAAAATTTTAATTTTAATTTTGTAAATTGGAAGGGAGATTGTTGCAAAATTTAGTGTAAAATCACTTCAGATGATTTTTATTATTTAAAAGAATGTTGAATTTTATTTTTAGATGATTAAGTTAAAACGAATTAAGAAACGGTTTTTTTTTTCTTTCTCCCTTTTATTGATATTTTCTTAACATTAAGCATATGCTGGTTTGGATTATAAAGAGTTTTTCTTATTGAGGCTTTGGCCCCCCTAATAAGTTTCGATCCTTGTTTCGTCCCTAGTTTGACTGAGTTTTTTTTTTTTTTTTTTTCATTTGTTTTACTAAAAAATTATTTGATGAAAATCCATCTAATCATAGTTGGGAATAATTTTTTTAATAAAAAAAAGGTGTAAATGATCAAATAAACTGAAAAGTTAAAAAACAAAAACAAAAGAAAAAAAAAACTAATTAAGTTCAATATTTTTGTTGGCCAAAATACATTATTAATCCATGATGTTTGTTGAGTAAGTACTATATAGTTCCTCAAATTTCAAAATGATAGCTATTGGTTCTTTTGTTAATTGTCATTATTCTCAATGTTAACGTGACTTACAAGCTAATGACATGACATTTATTAAGTGACATGGTATAATTAAAATCCATTTTTACACATAAACAAATCCATGACTTGTTTAAAAACCTAATTGCTAACTTGTTATTAAATGAGTCTTCCCTAAATCAAATCTCTCTCTCTCTCAATATTAAAATGGGTCATAGGTTTGCTTATGTCTAAAAGGGTTTTAATTTTTTTAATATTAAAAATATTGTCACATCACTTAAAATATGTCATATCATTGTCTATTACCCATGTAGACATTGAAACTAATGGAAGTTCATAGAAAGACTAATAACACTTATTTTTTAAACTTTACATACTAATAGTATTCACTTGAAATTTAAGGAACCAAAAATGCCCACTTGGAAAACTTTAAAAACTAATAGTTGATTTTGACCTTTTTTTTGTTAATTATTTTTTGGTATAACTCTATTTTTATTGATCCTATTTTTTAATCAAGATAATTCATTAAAAATAAACTATATTAGAAAAAGTAGGAAGATAATAAAATTTTATATTTTTTCACGATTATTGAAATACTATATTATGATTGGTAGTAATAAAAGTGACACAAATGATAATGTTATTATGTGAAAATGATGTTATTTCAATCACAATTTATCACAATAATTGCCAAGAGTTTTATAACTCAATTATTATTCAAATCACTCATTCCTATTTTTGTGACTAATTTAAAAAAAAAAAAAAAAACGACAACAACAACAATTTCTAAGAATCTTTGACCTGTAAAAACAAAAACAAAAAAAAAAATAAAATAAAAATCTACCTCGTTGATATTAAAATTTTGTTTTGTATAATAACCGAATCCCTCTCACCCACTAAAAAAAATTATCACATTAGTAATAATGAATTTAAGAAAATTTTTGTGTCCTACTCTATTCAACCAAGCAATTATTACTTATTCACATTATATTCAAATGTCAAAACTCAAAACCTTCCATCATTAAAAATATATATTTAAAAAATTCAACCTTCCATAATAATAATAATAATAATAATAATAATAATAGTCACAAACCCGTGCTATGCATGGGAACCTACCTATTTGTGAGGTGGACTAAAATAATTTTATAAAAAATTTAAGAAACTACACAATTGCATAATTTGCTCTTGTATGACTTCAATTTGTGTTACAATTTAATGAAGAAACTATTACTTGAACGTGCAATGAGTTATAAAAAATTTGACAAAAAATCTTAGATACTGCAAAAAAATAACTCAAAAATCCAGATATTAAAACTTCTAAAAGACTAAAAAATATTAAAGAATAAGATAATTCACTACTTAGAAATTATTGAAACAAAACAAAATATATATGACTAAACAATAGAAAAATATAAGAGAAAGATGGGTTACATTCAAAATAATAATTTCAATTATTGCAAACTTTTTTATCTTGTAAAAAACGCCTAAAGAGAGTTTGTGGTTCATGTACGAAAATTAATTTTTAAAAAATACATGAAAAATCATAAAATAATTTTTTTTATCAAAATAGAGGAGAAAAAAATAACATAAAAAGAGCTCATACCTCTACTCAGCTTAAAAAAAAATTATATATACATATATATATATATATATATATTGGGATTTGCTTTGCTTTTATAGTGTTCATGATTAACCTCGCAAATTTGGAGATAAATTATCAAAGTTTGAGTTTGAGTTAAATTGGACTTGTTAGAGAGATAGAATTTCACTCCTAGTTAAGTTTGGATTGAGGAAAAATAATTTTGTTTTAAAAAAATGATAATGATGAGTTTGAGTTTAAGTTGGACTTGTTAGAGAAATAGAGTTTCACTCCTTGTTAAGTTTAGATTAAACAAAAATAATTTATTTAAATAAAATGATAATTTTATTTAAATATTGTGCTGGCGTGGAAAATTGTGAGAGTTTCAGAGGGTTGGGTTATATATATATATATATATAAATTACATGCAATGCTCAAAATTTTCCATTTCCACCAAGTTCATATATGCTATCCTTATCTGTATTAATGTGTAAACTAAAACCAGCTAATATACAATGCCCCAATAGTTCAGAAGAAAATACTTGAACTTGTCCATTTTCTATCCTTTTCCTGCAATTTCTTATCCACCAAACAAAAATTAAAACAAAGGGTCCCAAAGTACATAATTACTTTCCAACGCTCCCACCAATTCCAACTCACAAATTCAGGCACTAACTCAGTCCTAAACCTTTCCAACTCACCCCGACCTTTGCTGACCCCTTCCTTAGCTCGCCCCACAAACTCACCCACCTTCACATTGGCATCTTCCAAGCAAAACCAATTTCCTTCTTCCTTGACTTGCCAAGTTTCGACCATAACTGCTCTAAGCCACGTTGGACTGATCGAGTCAGACTCAACCATGGAAACCCATCAGACCCATTTGGGTTTGCAAAAGCTACAACGCAAAAATTAGGTCTATGGTGGGAATTTTTGGAGTTGGGGTTCTTAGAAAGCTTGAGAAGAATGAGAGTTTGAGGGTTATGTGTGAGTGGAGCTGAAGAAAATAAAAGTGGGTTTGGTTTGTATGGGACTGTAAGCTCCATTGGTTGCTTTTGATTGAGGAATCTATGGCCATAGGCTAGATGAGACCCACGGCAAATGGGGCACCGTTTCGAGGTTATAAAAGTTGGATGTGGGTAGTTTGTGGCAAATGGCGGTTTGAGGAAAGAGATCGACCTCTATTATGTGGAAGAAGATGGCTGTTGGTTTGTGGGTATGGTGGGTATGGGGGTATGGTGGGTTTTGATTGAGGAATTTGTGAGTCTTTATGCGATGCAATGCTTTGCTGTTGGTTTGCTGTGGGTCTGATCAAGGAGGAGCTAGTAGAGGAAGGCAGGGAAGAGAAGGCAGAGCATCGAGAGGTAGAGCATCAGGTTTAAAAAAGTTTTATTACGTTTTTTTTGTTTTTTATTTTATTTTTTTAATATTGTACTAACGTGAAAAATTGTGAGAATTTCAAATGTTTCGGTTATATATAATAATAATAATAATAATAATAATAATTAGTCCTAAAATTTGGACGAAAATATACCTTACAGCTCACAAGTTGTCTCATTAGTTGTGTGACCATAATGAGACAAATATATACTGAAAAAGTAAAAAGCTAGAAGGGGACAGACACTCGGTCGGTCCCCAAAGAGGAGAAAAGATGCCCCGGTCGGTCCCAAAGAGGAGAAAAGATGCCATAAAGCCAGTAGCCAGTAAGGGTGGTAGGCTGGTAGTGCTTGGATTGTCATTGTTGGATGATTTGGAGGACAGTAGGTGAAATAGTGAAGTATGCGGGGCCAAACTTTAAGATAAAGATGACTCAATCGTAATGAGCTATGTAGCGCTTTTTCAAAAAAAACCTTTTTCTAAGACAATTATTCCCAAAAACAAAAGTGACTTTATTTTAAAATTCTTTTCTTATAATTTCTTTTCCTCAAAATTCATGGGATTTCATTTCTAAACATTTGTTTTCCTTTTTATTTTTGGTGAAAAATCCCATTGAACTGGCTGTGTTAAACATTTTTTCCCTAGAAGGTCTTTTTCCAAAAGTCTATAAAATTTTTCAAGAAATGCTTTTCATAAAAGTCCATTGGAACTTCTCTTTGAGAAATCCATTCCCATTTCCAAAAATACTAAAAATCTAATAAAATATTTTCCAAAAATTCCAAGAGAATCAAATAAATCTTTTCCAAGAGATGTTTCCAAACCCCCCCCCCCCAAGACATTTTCCCAAAAACTCCTAAATACAATTTAAAATTTTTTCTAAAATTGTGTTTTCCCTTAAAAAAAACACTATTAAAATTGCAAGTTAGAGCCACATTTTTTTAGTTGCATTTACAAAAAATGCAATTATAGCTATCTTATTGCTGCGTTTTTAAGAAATGCAGCTTAAACTATTGACCTATAGCTGTGTTTTTAAAATGTGGCTATAGATTAAGTCTATTGACATGTTTTTTTGATAAGGCCTATTGTCACGTTCAAAAAGGATGGATATAGGTCCAATTGAATTATTAAAATAAAAAAAAATAAAAGAAGAAGAAGAAGAAGAAGAAGAAGAAGAAGAAGAAGATGACCCATTACAGCATTTAAAAAATACTGCCATAGCCAATCTATAGCCACGTTTTTAACAAACGTAGCTTAAAATCATGACCAATGACTGCGTTTTTAAAATACGGCTAGAGGCTAAGTCTATAACCACATTTCTAATTGTTTTTAGCCTTGTTTTTTTGGATAGGACCTATTGCCACGTTCAAGAAATGTGGCTATAGGTCCAACTAAATTTGAGAAAAAAAAAAAAAAGAAAAAAAAAAGGACCTATTACGGCGTTTAAGCCCATTAACCTCAAGATTAAGCCAATGAAGTCCCCCTCCCCCAAATTTAACCTTTGTCTTTGTTGTCTTTTTTTACATGAAAATTGCATGGAGGGTAAGTTGCTATTATTTATTTATTTTTGCTTTTAAATTAATAAGTGAGGTAAGTGATATTTAAATTTCAAAGTGCAACTCTTTTATAAATAAATATGTGATTAAAGCATGTCTACTTGTATTTTTAGTATATTTTCAAAAGAAGGTAAGATGTCTAACACTTTCTCACATGTAACCGATCGAGCTTTCAAGTCCATGTCTTTGGTTTGAGACATTCCTTTTCCCTTTTAGCTTAAGAGCCCTTAGGAAATCCTTTTCCCTCAATGCCATGTGTTACACTGTTAATAGGCCTTAGTTGCCTCTTGTAATTGCTTTGAGGCAACTTCTCCCACGTTGCTTGTGTATATTTGACACGTGTGTGTTTTGAGGCAATTGATGTAGATAATTTTGAGGTTTGAATGTGTAAAATTGAGCTATTAGTGCGTCAAACTATTAACACCTAAAATACCCACACAATTATCTCATATGTTTTTTTTTCTCCTCTATCGTGCCTCACTGCTGGAGTGCTAATCATATCTACCACTCCCTGTTTTCCACCTGCCAAAATATCGGTTAGTTATATCTACCTTATATATATATATATATATATATATATTGTGGCAACCCCCAATCTTTCATTCTAGTGCTCTCTTTCTTGGTCCTCTGACCAATAATCAACAAAACATTAATTTTTTTTTTTTTTTTTTTTTACAAGATAGAATTCCTACTCTAACTTGATTTAAGTGTATATGTATGTAAAACTCACTCTTGAAAACTTGAATTCCGGCCATTGCCCTCCGCACCCCACAAACATTTATACTTGTAGAGTGACCACCGCACCAAGGGGGAGTAGTGATGACAAAACTTAACATTAATTTTTATTTCAGAAAAGATCGACTAAAATCTGACAGCAAGATGGGGCAAATAAAAATGAAAATTTTGTCAAGCAAATCTCCCATTGATCTGTGACTTATTTATTATGTAAGATTCAACATTTTGCATGCGCCATTAATTATTTAGTTAGTATATACTCTCTCTGTTCTAGTTTGTTTGTCCTCTATTCCATTTTAGGATGTCCCAAAATATTGTCCTATTTCTAAAAATAAAATTCATTAATTTACTAATGTTTCTATTATATCCCTACTTTATTTTCAAAACTATTTGAAAAGACAACTAACAAATATTTAAAAAATCAATCTAATTGGGCCACCTTTTTAATTGCCTCATTAAAAATAACTCATTTAAACAAAAAGCCAATATATTTATTTAATGGTAGTTTTGTAAAATTATACATTTTTATAAGACAGATAAGATAATAAATAATGTTCCATTAAAAAGTTTGATTTTTCAAATAAGACAAATAAATTGGATAGAGGGAGTATGATATATCTTTACATGTCCTTAATTAGGTTGCCTAGAAAGCAATATAAAATAGGGACAATAGGATAGTTTAGTATTGTGTGAGAAGGGTGCGGGTTGTGTCCGGTGAAAGTTTTCACTAGACACGTTAGATTGTGGACACGTGTTCACTCTTGAACACGTGTCCAAATCCTGCTTTGTCCAGTAAAAACTTGCATTGGACACAAGCCCTTCCCGTGTGAGAAAACTAAAATGTGAAGACAGCAAGGACAACAAGCAACGTAGAGATAGGGAAAATTCAAGAAGAAGGAAGTTGTCATTATTGACTTTAATGGTTCGTCTTTCCTTTGTCTATGAGTATATATATATATATATATATATATTAATTTTTATGTTATAAGTGTTTTTAAAAATATAATAATATCTTAAATTTAAGATCTTACATTTTAATCTAGTCTTTTAGTAGTTGAATTGGTCTATTCCTGATCAACATTTTGTAAAATATTTATAAAAAAATTTTGTGGCTCTAACGTTATTTTTTTTTTTATATAAAGCTTCACACGATTATGTATTTTATCATCCGATAAAGAAGTGCAGAATGGTATGTGTTATTTTTACAAAGTTAGTGAGATAGCAAATAAGTATAAGGAAATAAAAAAGGCTAAGAATGAAATAGTGAAGAGTAGTATGTGTGTTGCAAAGTGTGTACATCAATAAAATTTCTTTTCATTGATAACTTCTTTGTGTATTTTACTTGAGAGTGTTGAGATTTATTACAAAGTATTTGCATTGAAAAATACTTTCTTTCAGAGTATTAAATTTATTGTCATGACAAAACTTTCACAATGCCAACTCTTAATAATTCACCAAAAAAAATTTTTTGTCATTATTTTGTGATTTTTTAACTATATACTTTAGTAACATCCTTAAAATGGCCAAAATGAGTATTTGTCCCTTTTACCAAAACTTCCTTGCAAAATGCCTCATGTTTGAAACTGTTTAGAAAAATAGCCCTATTTTAAAACTTAATTTTTGGACAATCGAGTTATAAGGAACTGAAACATAATATATATATATATATATATATTGTGGAACTCGAGTTCCATTCAAGGAACTCAAGTTCCTTGAAAATATTCAAGTGGAATTCAAATTTCAAAAAAAAAAAAATTCTAAGTTCAATTTTGCTATAATTTGATTAAGCAAAAATTGAGTTTTACATTTCAAACTTGATTTTCTAAAAATCGAGTTTCAAAATAAGAACATATACTTAAATAGTTTCAGATAAATAACATTTTACTAGACAATTTGTGAGAAAGGGATAAAATCCCATTTTGGCCTCCTTAAAATTCATCAATACAGCTTAACCTGTGTCATAATACAAACCAATGTAACTTGGAAGTTGGAAAGAATTGAGGTCAAGTTAGGCATGTGGTAGCTTATTATCATTATTATTACTGTCGTTGTTGTTTTTGATGAAGTTGTTTTGTCTGCGTGTGCAGAGAGAGTTTTTTATCCTGTCTATGTGGTTATACAAGACAAGATGGCAATCCCTGTGTAACGTAGAACGGTGGAAGGGTTGTTACTTATCTACCAACAATTTTTTTTTTTGCTGACTGATCTACCAACAATTTGGGATTTCATGTTTATGAGGTGGCATATTGATATTATATACAGGTGTATTTTTCTTTTAGGGGCCACACCATGGTGTATGCAACTATGCATGTATGTACGTGTATGATGTATGGGTGTCATAATGAATTTGTATATCTGATGTGGCTTAATCATGCCCGGATAACCTTAACAACCATGTTGTTGAGTCCTTTTTGGTAATTTGAACCCGAAAGAACAATTTCATTCCAATGTTATTCAAACGCACAGTTGTGATTTTAAAAATAGAAATCAATTTTTTTTCATCTCTTCTCTTGCTTGTTAGGCTCACAATTTTGCTTGTTGGGCTGCCCATTATATTTGAGACGAACCTTTACGCACCTCTTCTCTTATTTTGATTCTCTTCCAATGGTTTTAGATTTTTTTTATAAAAAAATTAGATAAAATTTATAATAAATTTTTATAAATTTTGTTATGTGAAAGTAATATTTTTTGGGGTTAAAATGTAAAATGTACTCTCTAAATTTGACTGAAATTTATTTCAATTTTCTAACTTTACTTCTATTCGATCTAATTATTTAAGTTTTAAAGTTATTCAATTCAAGCATTTTGTCTAATTTCGTTAGACAAATTTTTTAAAAAAAATTATACATAAAAATTCTATAAAATATTTTAATTAATTTTATAGATTTTTTTAATGTGAAAATAGGGCTATAAATGAATGAAGTTGTTCATAAACAATTTGAACTTGGTTTGATAAAAAGCTCGTTCAAATTTGTTTGTTTATATATAAGTCAAGCTTAAGTTTTAGTTTTAGGTTTGTTTAATAAAAGAGCCAAGCCCAAGTATTTTAAAAAAAAAAAAATTGTTTATGAACAAGCTTGTGAACATCAGGGATTGATACAAAATAAGTTGAGTTTAGACTTATTTATGGATTTGGTAATAAAATTGATATGAGTTTTGACAAATAGACTCATTTCTTTCTAAAATTTTAATTAATCAGGAGTTGATACCACTCATCTAAACCAAATAGGCTTAATAATAAGTTTGATATGAACTTGATAATATACTTATGTTGGATCTCAAGCCTAAAAGCATGATATTGACCTCAAGTTTAACTTGATTTTGAGCTTGTGCTTGGCTTGACTAACTGTCAAGCCAAGTCAAATTGAGTTCAAGTTTTTATACTTTATAACGTGCTCAAACTTGAAAATTATTTATAGGCTTGGATTCAAGCTCAAACTAAACGTGAACATTCTAGTTTTGTTGTGAAGCCGAGCTTGAACTTTCACCACTCGACAAAGCTCGGCTCGTTTACAGCTCTATGTGAAAATAATATTTTTTTAAAGGGCAATCTTTTAACAAAATTAGGCAGAAGATCTGAATTGAATAAATTTGAAATTTGGAAGACTGAATTGAACAAAAGAAAAGTTAAAGAACTAAAATGAATTTTAACCAAACTTCGAGGGTCCATTTTGCAATATTTTAGTATTATAATTATATATCTATGTATTCTTTATTAAAAAGAAAAGAAAAGAAAAACACCAGAAGAGGAGGAAAAATAGGGGGCAGAATTTTGTTTTAGCAAAATTAAAATGGCGTCTTCTCTCTTTGTGTCTCTACAATTGGTGGTAAATCATGTAACGGTTTCAGACTTTCAGTTTCAGATTTTGTTTTGTTTTGTTTAATTGTTTTTTATTTTTTTATTTTTATTTTTTCCAAATTTGAATTTTGACGCTCAGCGGTTTGTACCTGTGTTCTCTCCATATATTTAAAAATAGTCCACAAGAGCGGTTTCAGACATTGGCATGCCTGTTGCACTAAATCCAAATTCAATGAAAAACAGGTACATTACATTACATACATACATTCTTTTTATTTAGTTCCAACTCTCTTTAGATGACCCAAATTACGGGAAACCTATGTACGTGTGCTTTTAGTGAGCTTAGGTAGTCATTGCAATCGTAGCAATAAATATGGTTCACTGAATAAAAGATTTGGGGTTTAATTTTTATTTACACTAAAAATCGATCGATGTCTTGATTTGACGATAAAAAACTATCATTAAAAGTGGACGTCATAAATTGAAACTATCTCTAAAAAAAAAATTGTTGATTAAATGGTCTAGTAACAATCCATGCTACTTTTATTAATATTTAGGACAAAGATTAGAAAATTGAAAATAAAACCTCTGAATAAACAGACTCTATCTAGACTAAAACAAGAAATGATAACCTAACTTTCTTGGCTAAGGCATGGTTTATAGCATTACGCTGCCTCTTAATATGAGAGAAGGATTAATATCTATTTTTTTAAGTCATGAATAATATCAAATTAATAGCTTAATAAATATATCACTTAATTACCTTTTTTTTTTTTTTGTTATATATATCTAAAAAAATTGACACACCTTATGTAGTACCCTAATCATCATTCTTTTCTTTATTAAAAAAAAAAATCATCATTCTTTTAGATTCACTCAAAAAATTTGCAGCGTTTCAAGCTTTAATTAGAATTACAACAAATCATGACTAAAACATATAGACATTCCTTATAACTTATAACTTATAAGCTCTCACTTACCACAACCAAACATTGAAAACAATCCTAAAAAAGAGAAAAGAACACTCATATTAGACCTTGACCAAATCTGAAATATGAAAGATGATGATCCGATGAACTCCAGTCTGCTAAAGAGATATAGATTCCTCAAGCACTAGATGAAATTCAATTTTAGGTCAACTTGGCCCTCTACTCAAAAGTAGTTTTATTATTGCAGTTGTATATGGTTGTTATCGTATACTTGAATTAGTTGGAACATTTGTCTTCATTGCAATTTGGAAACTACTCTCACAAGTTACCACTTACCACTTGTGTACATAAGTTGATTGTGTACGTATAAAAGAAAAATTGTTCTTATGAAACGTCAAAATAAGTTGTAGTAGTCTTTTATGCTTTTGGGTTAAGGTTTTCTGCAGTGGGTAGGAGAGTTCAGTTTGGCTCGTTATCTTCACAGAATCTTCTTGGAACTAATCTGTGCACAACATAAAACACTCCAAAAAGACAACAAGCAATATGTGTGTGTATTATAGCAAGAATGTCAGTCTAAATAATTTGTTGGTGGTTAAGCATAGTTAAATTAGCATAATCATAGTATAAAAAAAAGAGTCTCCATAGGAAGTAAGCTAAAGAGAGCCTAAACTTCAACTTAAACAAACTTGTTACCAGATTAGGCCATAAAGTTATACATTTTGGAGGATGGGTCAAGATGTATACTTTTCATCCGATGAGATTACAAAGAGTGGGTTTATTATGTGAGGGAGGGAAAAGATATTCCTATTGATGCATGCTGTTTCTGCCATGTTCACTCTTCTATTTCTCTAAGTCTCACTTCACTCTTTCCCTTTTCTCTCTTCTTTCTCTTTCAATTCTCTATTTAGATTGCCTAAGTTACTATCCTTGTTCCTTTTATGGGAATTGTTCCTATTTATATACCACATCAAGTTTATGTGATTTCTCTCTTTTATTCTCATTGCTCACCAACCATTTGTGTCCACTGCAAACACTCTTTAGAGTCACCCATTACCCTTTTTGCCGTATGGGTTCAACCTCCACTACCTCTGCACATGTGTAATGTTTTCTCTCTCTTCCACTGCCTATTTCACAACAAACTGTCACCCATTTCATTATGCCATGTACCTTTCTCTCCCATTTGAATGGTAAAACCTTGGGTCTCTTTCAACCAATCCCTCTAGCATGCATCAATTGGTCTAGGCTGTTTTACTACCTATTTTGGGTAAAGACGTAGCAATGCACCTCCCAAAAGAGGTCCTGGCAAGATACTGGAAATAGGCTTTTTCCCCCCGTCACCAAGCCACATCCTCTGAAACCCATTAATCGTGGCCCACCATTTTTGCATTGTTGGGTACAGGTTGGTGGTGCTCCGACCATTGTATTGTTGTCTTTTGTTGGATATATTTCAACAATTTACTTTTGTGATAAAGTAAAAGGAACAATATACAAATCTAAATATAAGCAATAACACAAATAGATGTGATAGACAAAAATAATAAATAGATACTGTATATATAAGAAGAAATTTGCAAATAATTAAAAACTCACAGACCAAATGAGTGAAGGATGAATGATTCAAATCAAGTCTTATGTTTGACACAATTTACTTAAAGTAGATTTTGCCTCACACACAATTACTATGGTGCTTTGAAACTCATGGACATCTGTCTCCTAGGATAAAATGATCTACAGCACAGAATCGAAACACACAAGGCCATGCTCTGCGAACTACTCAATGTCTCTTTCTCTCTCTTTGATACAAAATGAAATGCACAAAAATATTCTCACTTTTAGAGTTTTTTTTTGAAAAAGTAGTTTTTATGAATGAGGGATTATGAAAAATTATACATTATTGAATAGACACTCTATTCCAATAATAACTCTTGTGCACAAACTAATTGATTCAAAAATTAAAATAATAAAATATTATTATTTGGACAAGTAGACTCAATCCACATATGTCAAAAGCCCAACCCAATGTCCAACTCATAAACATATAAACTCATATATTATCTCTTTCCTTTCCTATATGGGACTTAGGATTTTTACCACTTTTAATAACATCTTCAAGTGAACATAGAAAACATCAATTTCTTATTCACTCCATGCTATTTTCTAACAATCTCCCACATGAATAGAAATTGATAAACACAATGCAAATGATGATGTAGACAAAGAGAGAGTAGAAGAAAAGTTATTGTATCGGGAGAAGTAGCTTGTGGCTTTGAACTTTCCTTTGTGAAAGACTATAGGATATACTAACTAACTAGTGAACATGATGTCTTGAACTATTCAACTGTTTGTGTATACCAAGACAATAGAATTCACACAACTCCTTTTCGAACATATTTCGTTCTTATAGTTGTGTTCATTTCAGCCCTGAACATATCTTGGTAAATTCATGAAGTGCTTTAAAGAATTCATCCTTGAAACTCTGATGGAAGCGGCCCACTTCACACTCATTTAGATGACTCTTATTAAGAGTATTCTGCTATACTTCACTTGGAATTCCAAGATATAAGAATCGTTAAAAACAAAGCTTACCCTGAACATCGTTTACAGGCACACTATTTCATCATAGGAATGGGTGGGAGATGTTATCTCCATAGTGATAAAACTAGTCTCCATGATTCGATTATCCTTTTGAACCTAGATCTTGGGATCTCTAGTCAGTTAGGTTGGGTTGCCATCCCGGAGATTTTTATGTCATAGGCTTTAACCCCATTCCCCTCGATGAGCAGTTTACTTACTCTTTACTCAAACCTTTGGTTAATGGATCCGCTATATTCTCTTTCGTCTTTATGAAGTTAATGGAAATAATTCCATTAGAGAGCAACTACCTCACGGTATTTTGTCTTCGACGTATATGTTGAGACTAACCGTTGTACATATGACTTTGTGCCCTACCTATAGCTGATTTGCTATCACAATGTATAAAAATGGGAGGCACAAGTTTTATCCACATTGACATATCCTCTAGGAAATGACAAAGCCACTTTGCTTCTTCTCTTGCTTTGTCCAATGCGATAAATTCTAATTCCATTGTGGATCTAGCAATGCATGTTTGTTTAGAAGATTTACAAGATATCGCTGCACCACCAAAGGTAAAGACATATCCACTCGTGGATTTGGTATTTTTTGTGTCAGACATCCAACTAGCATCACTATACCCTTCTAGTATAGCTGGATACCGAGTGAAGTGCAACCCATAGTTTAAGGTGTATTTCAAATACCTCAAAACCCTAACTAATGCTATCCAATGATCTTCCCCTGGATTACTCGTGTGTGTACTCAACTTGCTGACAGAATAGGCTATGTTTGGTCTTGTGCAGTTTATTATATACATAAGAGTGCCAATTATTCTCGAATACTCCAACTGAGATATGTCTTGCCCTTTATTCTTAGTTAGATGTAAATTTACATCTATAGGTGTTCTCACTGGACTGTCATCACATTTCTTGAATTTCTCAAGAACTTTCTTAACATAATGTGATTGAGATAAAACACGTCCATCAGATTTTCTAGAAATCTTCATTCCTAGTATCATATCTGCAATACCTAAATCTTTCTTGTCAAACTCACTAGTCAACATTCTCTTGGTAGCTTTAATAATATCATTATTGCTACCTATAATGATCATATCATCAACATAGAGACACACAATGACATAGCCATTTGCGGTATCTTTAATATATAAACATTTGTCACACATTGATTCTAAACCCATTTGACATCATTGCATTGTCAAATTTTTCATGCCATTGCTTTGGAGCTTGCTTTAATCCATAAAGAGTTTAACAAGCCTATACACTTTCTTTTCTTGAGCAGGGTGTGAGAGACCACGCCCCCGACCCCCTTTTTTGGATGTTGGGCCAAATCTACGTGAATGGGTGGAGTCGTGTTATTGTCTCTCAAAATGAAGGTTCGACTAGTTATATTTTTCCTTTTAGATTAAGGGTTTTACAATAGAGTCGCCACTTATTTAATTATTAGAATAAATAAGGAAACCAAGATTGAAAAATTCCTCATTTTATTTATTTGAAATTGAATTTATATTGATCATAGGAAATTACATGACTTTAGTTCTAGATACAATCTAAGATAAAGTACATCGTTTTGTTTCCTAGTTAAAATCTAAAAATTAAAAAGTACATGGATAAGCATTTGATCTATTAACTTTTGATTTAAACTCGAAGGCTATGTTACAAGGTAGGAAAGTGTTAGGCACTCACCTTGCTTGGTGAAACCGGTCTTCTAGACTAGGTGGCTAACATTCATATCACATCATCCAATATGTTATCTATCAATTTGCATGTTGAATTCATTGTGTGTGCATGTGATAAACCCTAATTTATTAAACATTTCATTTGGATTGAAAAATAAATTCTAGTGAATGTGTGTGGATGGTGATATCCTAAATTCAAGGATTTGAAAGAATTATTAAACAAATATGTTTTTTATATTTTTGATGTGGATTTAAGATTAAAATTAGTGTTATGCATGAAAATGTGATGAACAATTAATAACATGTGAAGAACATATAAGAACAATTAAGAGCATTCAAACATATTCAAAGAAATTTAAATAATTACTATCATGCTTTTAATATTAAATTCTCATCATGGTAACATAAAAATAAGTTAGAGAAATTGATTATACCATTATGCAAGATCCATATGGTGGAGGAGGAGACTCTTGGTGGAGGTCCCAAGGGTGAAGGAAAAGAAGATTTAGGGGAGGGAGAGTGAGTCTCACTCAATACCTTAAGTCTCAAGAAGACCAAGATATAACAAAACCACTCAACTTCACTAGAACTCAAGAGAGGAGAAGAGATGGGGTTTTTTTTTGTTTGTTCTTTTGGAATGAAGGAGATGGGGGCTTTATATAGTAGTGGTGAATGAAAGACCATTTAATGGGGGTTGACAAAGAATCATGAATCTAGACCTCATTTTAGCCTTTGGAGAAATCTAGTGCATTAAATGTGGAGATTAGTGAAAGTGAGGAACAAGCAAAATTCGGTTTTCCTGTAACTACTGTAATGGCCTGTAGAACCAACTTTAAAAAATCATATCTTACTCAATTTTGATCGAAATTGTCTCATTCTTGTGCTCAAATTGAAGCCCTAGATGTCTAGTTTCTGGATAAATTAACCACATTCACAGATTCAAAATATTATAAGAGATATCAATGAAATGGTGAGCAGAGGTCATTTGCTAGAAAACAATTTCAGCACAATTAGTATTAATAGGTCCCAAATTAGTTTCCAATTAACATTAATGGACTCCAATCACTCCCATTTCAGACCTAATTAGTTCCAAATTTACCCTAATTAAATGATAATTGCACAAATTACTCATTAAATGATTAATATTTAACTATTTAGTTAATTAAGTGTGTGCAATCCTACCATAAATTGTAGTCCTAACTAATAAAAAATTATAACACATCATCGATCTCAAATTGATTATACTTATAACTAATTGAAATCAATTTTTCATAATCACATATAGTCGAACTCAATTTGTAATAGTGAATCTCGGCCATTAAAACTTGATTTAATGATAACTTTCAATTTGATGGTCCCATTAGGGCTTATGACCAATCAATTTGATCGTTACAATATTAAGATAATTTTGGTGAAATGAGATTAAGGATTTAGTAACTAGAATCAAGATGCATATTTTCAAGGTGAAATTACCCTTTTACTATCCATGTGAGGTTAAACATGGGTTGCAAAATAGGATGTCAACACAGGGACAATGAACCCCTCAGGTTGTTCCATATAAATTTCCTTATTTAATTCACCATTTAAAGTGCAGTTTTTACATCTATTTGATGTATCTCAAGGTTATGCAACGCTGCAATAGCGCATCCGAATGGATGTTATTTTTGTAACAGGTGAATATGTGTCAAAATAATCTACACCTTCCTTTTGTATGTAACCCTTTACAACAAGTCTTGCCTTGTACTTGTCAATAGATTTATCAGCTTTCAATTTCCTCTTGAATATCCATTTATATCCTAGAGGTTTACAACTTGGTGAAAAATCCACTAGTTCCCATGTATGATTTTGTAAGATAGATTCAATCTCACTATTGACAACTTCTTTCTAGAAAGGCACCTCAGGTGTAGAATTAGCTTCCTTGAAGCTTTGAGGTTCATCTTCTAACATATAATTTAGAAAATTCGAACCAAACAATTTTGATGTTTTAGCCCTCTTACTATGTCTAGGTTTAACCTCATTCCTCTCTTCCATCAACTCTTGATCATGAGAGAACTGGATGTAGACTCAAATTTTCTCTTAAGGGAACTTGAAACTTGTGTGGACTTGTAAGGAAATATTTCTTCAAAATATACTACATTCCTTGATTCAATAATAGTATTTACATTTATGTCAGGAACGTTAGATTTATGAATTAGAAATCGATATGCACTGTTATTATGAGCATAACTAATGAAAACACAATCTATTGATTTTGATCTTATATTTATCCTTTTAGGAATAGGAACAACCACCTTTGCCAAACACCCCCACACCTTTAAGAATTGATAGAAAGGCTTCTTACCTTTCCATAATTCATATGGTGTCTTCTTGGTTTTTTTTTTTTTTTTTTCTAAGCAATTTATTAAGAATATAATTGGTGGAAAGAATAGCTTCCCCCACAAGTTTTGCAGTAAACCGGAACTTATCAACATCGCATTCATCATTTCTTTCAAGGTTCTATTTTTTCTTTCAACAACTCCATTTTGCTGAGGTGAATAAGGTGCAGTGGTTTGATGAACAATACCATGCTATAAACAAAACTCACCAAAAGGTGATTCATATTTCCCACCTCTATCACTCCTTAGAACCTTAATCTTTTTGTTGAGTTGATTTTCAACCTCATTCTTATATTGCATGAATGCCTTAATTGCCTCATCTTTGCTTCTTAGCAAGAACACATAACAATATCTAGTGCAATCATCTATGAAAGTGATGAAATATTTCTTACCACCTCTAGTTTGTATAGATTTCATGTCACATACATCACTATGTATTAAATCTAGAGGTTCAGTGCTTCTTTCAACTGATTTAAAAGATGCTCTAGCCATCTTAGTTTCCACACAAGTTTCACATTTATGATCAAAATCAATTTCAAATTTAGGCAATACATTTAAATTGATTAGTCTATGTAAAGTATGATAATTAACACGGCTCAATCTACCATGCCATACATTAGATGACTCAAGCATGTAAATAGAAGATGTACCCTTATTATTATCAATAGTAGGAAAAGCAGTCATTACATTCATCTTAAACAAGCAATTGCTCAAATATCCTTTGCCCACATACATTCCACTTTTAAAGAGTGAAAATTTATCAGATTCAAATACCAACTTGAAACCATTCTTACTTCAACCATTTACTTACTTACTTCATCACTTTGGGCCTGCCATGACCCATTCTTGCTTTCATACTGTCTATGGGTTCACTACTTCTTTCTCTGGGCTCCTTTAGGTTCGCTTGATTCCTTCGAGGCTCATTTATCATTTTATGGGCCTTTGATCCATCATTCCTACCATTCGGGCTTAGTGGTTTTTTCTCTCAATTTACCAATTCTTTTTTGCCTATATTGTTGGGCTTTTTCTTGCTATTGGACTCTTCCAAAATGAGCATCAATAGACACAAAATGAAATGCACAAAAGTATTCTCACTTTTAGAGTTTTTCTGAAAAAGTAGTTTTTATGAATGAGAGATTATGAAAAATTATACGTTACTAAACAAGCACTCTGTTTCAGTAATAACTATTGTGCACATATTAATTGACTCAAAAATTAAAATAATAAAATATTATTATTTGGACAAGTAAGCCCAGTCCACATATGCCAAAAGTCCAACCCAATATCCAACTCATGAGCATATAAACTCATATATTATCTCTTTCTTTTCCTATATGGGACTCACGATTTTTACCACTTTTAATAACATTTTCAAGTGAATATAGAAAACATCAATCTTATTCACTCCATGCTATTTTTCTAACATCTTCTTCCTTCACGCCTTATTTTCTTCATTTCCCACGTGGTTTCTACTTTCCACCTCTGTTATTTGATTTTTTTGGGCATTTTATTCTTTTTGAGACTTAGGCTTTCCACTTCTATTAGTCCTTTATGGAAAATGATGTGGGCTTGTTGGGCTTGCCTCATTTTGCCTTTCTAAGTTGGGTCCATGGGCCTTACAAGGTCTTTCCCTTATTACTTTCTATTAAGTCCTGCCGGGTTGGCCTATTGGGCCTTTTTCCTCTTTCCTTCTTCCTTGGGTCTATTCAAGACCCGTTCTTATTTTTTGTAGAGGGCATTTTACCGTGGTTGACTCTTCCACATTACCCATGAACCAATGTTTTCTATTCCTTGTTCTTTATGGATATTCTTTTTCTTTGGGCCATTGCTCGGCCGTGCTTATTCACTTTTTGGGCCCTAGGGGTGTGGCCCTATTGCTTTGCTTTTATCTCTAATCTCTCCTTCCTTTTTCTTGGCTTGGTTTGAGCATTTCTGCCGTTGAGCCTTTGTGTCCATATTATCAAAAATGGTTATCAACACAGGTCATCAAACAATCCATGTCGAAAAGTTTGTATGAATGGTATTGGTTGATTTATAATATAGGCAACAATCTGTCATGTAATTTTTTAGAAGTCTTAGAATTCTTTGGTTATTTAATTTCAAGATTGTAATATCCTAGTAGTTGGTGATACTTTTTTTTTTTTGGGCAAATATTTATCTGTTTTCATTGAATAGAATTACTATTATTATTTTTTGAGGAATATTCTTATTATTATTGAACTCGAGTGTCGAGACTCTGTCATTCGAATCCAAATCTTATGTACTTCTCTCTTTGTTCCACCAAATTGTACCACATGTCTATTTATTTAATTAAATCTTATAATTTTTTTTTTTTTAATTATCCAAAATAAATAAAATTAATGAATAACTTATACAATTTATTCATAAAATTTTAAATAGTTTTGATACATTACTAAAACTTATAAATCCCCAAATTCCCTGAATCAAAATCATCCAAAATTTCAATTGACAATACCATCCAGTTATATAGAGGTTAATGACTCACAATTATTAATGGATAGGGACATAAAGCTAATTTAATTTTGATGGTGGAATATACTTTTAGCACAAATTGTAAGTGTTCTATTTTGTAGAGTAAACTTAATAACATCAAGCTTTTATGAATGTTGAAATCTTTTAAATAAGTTCAGAAGTTCAAATCACATTCTTTTTAGACAGAAAGGATAGTCTGTTAACTGAAATACCGTGCTAGATCCTGAATTCTCTAAAGCACCCATTGAAATACTACCAACCAACCAGTCTCTGCTTTTTTAGTATGTCAGAAGATATATTAATTTTTAAAATGTAAGGTTGATTTTATTTATTTCTTAAATCAATCAATCAAATGTATGAAAACAATAAAGGTGGTATAAATCAAGACGGCAGCCAATGTCTATTGATGCCTGATCTGGAGACACTAAATAACATAAAATCTTCTTTGGTTTAGTTCAATTCAGCACAGGATCTATTTTCAGTAGCATTGAAGAAGCTAACCTAGAAATCCTTATAAAAGCATAAATAATATTATGCTTTTCCACTACACTTTACTCTCCCAAATATCTCCAACTTTCTACTTACTCATTTTAATTTTAGAATATGTTTTAGAATTTTCTATTAAAAAAATAGTACTAATAAAATAGAAAGATAATTAAAAGAAATGATCTCATGCATGGTCTTTGAATACATGCACCTACTGGATCTGCAAAATATATGGATTCTTTAGCATTGTGCACTGAGAGTATACTGACCATGGAGTAACTAGTAACTATGACCCCTAAGCGTAAACTGATTGTTTTACGCAATCTAACCCCCAAAGCCAAGTGGTCAAAAGTATTCCCTTTCAGCATTATAGGGGTTCACAATTATAGATAGCAACCTGCTAAGTTATTATCTTGATACTCACTCTACTCCATAAAGCTCAATTGAATAAATCTCAGAACCTTCTCCAACTATATTGATGTGTTGTTTCTTCAACAAACTTCCAAAAATATATCTAAAACCAATTTCCATTTCATAGCAATTGTAGCTCGATGCTTGGTCAACAATTAATTGGTTCTCAAAATTAATAGAAGGCAAGGATGAGATTTGTAAGACCACGAGGGAAATAAACAAAGAATTAGGAAATAAAAGGAATGGATGCAAAGGAACAGGGGCTGCAACTGAGATTTAATTTATTAGTTGAACAAAGTATTCAGACATCAAACCAT
The DNA here is from genome assembly GCA_035136125.1 of Quercus rubra. Lineage (NCBI taxonomy): Eukaryota > Viridiplantae > Streptophyta > Magnoliopsida > Fagales > Fagaceae > Quercus > Quercus rubra. The sequence continues at coordinate 40,883,032 of CM068738.1, forward strand.
GAAAAATGACAAGCTCTCCTCTAAAACATACTGTTAAATATATATGTGACAAATTATTAGTTGAATTTTTTTTTTACTTGACCAAGCCTCAAGAAATTACTATTTAATGATTCAGATATAATTCATACTATTATTTCCACCAAGAAATTACCCACTTCAGTACCCTCCACAGTAAGAAAACACGCCATCAAGTTTATCTGACTATTGGCATCTCAGAATGTATATATCTCTGATACACTCAATTTTAAATTCAAATCAAACAATATAAAAACCTTGAACCAAAATTTATCTTTGATTTTTACCATCCAATCCCAGAAAATAGAATTAAAATCTAGAATAGCACTTGCAAAACCTGAAGTATGTATCATCTTCAGCACATAAAAATGCGACAATTTCAGAAAATTACCTCCAGACAATCACCTCCAGAATATCTACCATCCATATATATATATATATATATATAAGCAATAATAATTTTATTCAAATGTTAACAGAGTCACCCAAGTATACACAACGTATACAGCTATGGATCAATACAATCAAGAACACAAATTACAGGCATCCATCAAATCATAAATCAAAGAGATAGAATGGCGTTCTAAAAAAGAAAAAGTTTTAGATCGATTATTTTCCTTTTAGGATCCTCAAAACACCAATTGTTTCTCTCCCACCAAATGCACCACATCAAATAGGATGGGACAGCCATCCAGGTAATATTGTTGCGATGATAACCAAACTTCCCTTGCCAACATGCTAAAAGGTCAATCACAGACTTCAGCATTACCAAGTAGAGATCAAACAACATGAACACCATAGACCAAAGCTGGAATGAAATAAGACAAAGCAATAAAAGATGATCTACTGATTCTCCATTGCATTTACATATGTAACACCAATCTAAAACCCATAATTTTCTTTTGCGTAAGTTATCAATCGTCAAAATTTTCCCCAATGTGGCTGTCCAAACAAAGAACGCTACTCTAGAAGGAACCTTGGGCTTCCAAATGCTTGGAAACCTGTGTGGCATTCAAAGATCCTCCTAGGGTTGCTTTCTTCTCTTGGACCACCGCATTAGGTAATATTTTGACTCTTGAGAACTTAGGGTATAAGGGTGTAATAGTTGTAGATTGGTGCTATATGTGTAAAAAGAGTGGAGAATTGGTGAATTATCTTCTTCATTGTCTTATTGCTTATGAGTTATGGTCTATGGTGTGGACTCTATTTGGTCTTCTATGGGTTATGCCGCTTAGTGTTACTGATTTATTTTAGAGTTGGTAAGGTTCCTTTAGTGGACATTGGAGCATTGATTTATGGAGGGTTGTACCACATTGTGTCCTATGGTGTATTTGGCGAGAACGGAACTCAAGATGTTTCAAAGGGAAGGAGCGGTCTATTTTAGAACTTAAATCGCTCTTTTTCATTCCTTGCTGGAGCGGAGTTTGTCCTTTAATCTTTTTCCTTGTTCTAATTTTAAGAAATGGTTGATGATTGTAATTTAAGCATTTGATGTACTGTTATCCATGTACACCCTCGGTGTACCTGGATTTTTTATTAATACAGTTCCGTTATTTATCAACAAAAAAAAAAAAAAAAAAGCTACTCACCTCAAAACCCCTATTCTTGGCAAGAATCCAACATAGCTTATCCTCACCAGTACCCATCAAAGAGACACTGTATATAACATCCATAAAAGTAGACAAGGATTCCAATTCCCAATCTTGAATGGCACGCAAAAACTCCGTAACCAATAAAGAACCCCATTGGGGAACTTCATGAGACCAACCACATAAGCCTCATTATCCCTACTAATGTTGAATAACCCTAGGAAACACAATTTCAGAGGGCTATCCCCACACCAAACACCATGCCAAAATTTTACTCTTGACCCATCTCCAATTTCAAACTAAACATAACGAGAAAAATTAGGCCATCCACGTCGAATAGACTTCCATAAATTTACCCCATAAGGACTTGGGACGGACTTAGAGCACCAAGCTCCCCCCTCACTTTCATGTTTAACCCCTATTACCCTTCTCCAAAAAGTTTCTCCCCCAGTCCCAAATCTCCATAACCATTTTCCCAACAAAAATTCATTAAAGCATCTCAAATTTCTGATCCCCAACCCCCCAAACTGAATAGGAGAGCATACCATAGACAAATTTACCAGATGAATTTTCAAATCATCTTCCATACCGTTCCAAATAAAATTTCGTTGGAGTTGTTCTAAACAATTTGCAACATCCACTAGAATAGGGAAGAGAGAAACAAAATAAATCGGCAAGTTAGATAAAGTACTTTTTATTAGGGTAACTTTACCTCCTTTAGAGAGATACAACCGTTTCCAACTTGATAATTTCCTTTCCACCTCAATAATTGGATTCCAAATTGAACTATCTTTAAATTTTTCATCCAAAGGAAGACCTAAATACTTCATAGGAAAGGAAGCCTGCTTGCACCCCAAAATATCAACCAGTAGATCCATATCTGGAACCACGCCAACAAGGACTAATTCAGATTTACCCATTTTTATTTTTAATCTTGAAACAATCTTAAACCATTGTTAAATAAAACGCAGAAATAAAATCTGGTCAAGATAAGTATCACACATGATCAATATCTCATCTGCAAAAAGGAGGGTCACTTGTAAATGATTACCTGTGGAGATAACCACGCTTAAACCAAATATACAACCATCCCTCACTGCCTTATCCAACATTCAGCTAACAGCCTCCATGACTAAAACAAACAAATATAAATACCAGTAAAAAAAAATTGGGTGGGGGTGGGATATTTTAAGATAGGGTGCCTCAATCAATCAACAGCAATGCATTTTCATATTTTTCACATCATCACTTTTTTTTTCTTTCTTTATTTCCCCCTTTAGCAATCAATTTCTATATCCTTTTATATCACCAGCTTCAGTCTCAATCTCTATAAAAGTAAAATCACATAAGGTCAAGTAGATTATAACCAAACAGGAACTGATATGTCCTAGATATAAGTAGCTAACAACATTTTATCAGAAGATCATATTACATAAAACATGGCACAAATTGAACTAAACCAGATAAACAAACTCAACACATGATGTCACAAAGGGAACTTAAACAAGAACTCACAATAAAAGCATGAGGCCCACCTCTAGAAGAGCAATTTTTTGAAAAGTTAGAAGAGCAAACTAATAAACGTAAAAACAAGAAACAAATTTAGATCAGCACCTAAATAAACAATATGCAGGATTACAATATCTTCCAAGACTACCAAGAAGAATTTAAAAGGGGAGGCACTTGCATGAGAATCAAAATTAATGCTAGTAGGTTCTGTAATTACCTCTATGTCCTCACAACTTGCATCTGATGGCATAATACTCTCAACAGCATCATCTAAGCTAATGACCGCTTGCAATTCAGACGCATGTTGCTGCAAATCTGTAGAGTGGGAAGCTGATAATTCTTTAACCGAAAATTGACACTACATCAAGAAAAAGAGTTACTAATCTAGAAATTCATTTGCTGAGTATCATAATATAATAGCAGTGCCAGATTTTTTATAATAATTTAGAAAAGTAATGTATTCACAATCAACAGATGCAAGGATGCCGTAGCATATAGTGGAATTTGGTATGAAAACTAAAATTTACAAGTTACATATAACCCAGCAGACGCCCGATCACAGTAAAAAGTGAGCAAGGATTAGTTAGGGAGTTTCCTACTAATGATCAAAATATGAGATATTGTGGTTCAAAGAGAGAGAGAGAGAGAGAGAGAGAGGAGACTTGGTGGCACAGTGAGAAAGTCCAAGCAGCAGTATAGAAGCCTACCTAGATGTAGAGACAATGCCTCAGAGAAAATTATAGTGATAAACAAGGAAGCAAAAAAGACGCTCCAAGAGGCTAGATTTAAGGCCTATGATTAATTATGTAGCTAGTTGGATATTTATAAACTTGCTAGGACAAGTACAATGAAAATGAGACTTGATCTATGTCAACATTTAAGATGAAGATCAAAAAGTGTTTGAAAAGAAAGAGGAGATTAAAGAGTTATTATGATAAACTTTTTAACGGAAGCCATACAAGAAAGTAGGCCAAATTGAGTAATCCAATTGATAATAGGAAAAAAGAATGAAGTCCCTTGGTGTGTATGATTTTGGTAGATATATTTTAAGCATATGAAACTAGATGTAGAGTCAACGCCAACTTGAAAATTTGGAGGGATACATTAGAATCTAAGAGTATCTTTGGTAACTTTTTTTTTTTTTTTTTTTTTTTTTCAAAAATAATTTTCTATTTTTTAAACTAAAAAACTTGTTTGGCAACCCAAAATGGATAGAAAACAAAAACTGTTCTCAAAACTCAATTTGTGAAGGAAACTGAAAACATGCAAAATGTTGTTTTCAGTTTTTAGTTTTCAAAAGTCAATGAAAACATGCTTCTAATTTAATGAATTTGTTTTATTTAATGAGTTATCACTATAGTTCAAATCCTAGTAACAACATATTTAAGTATTTTTTTCTTCAAAAAATTATTATTTTTAATTTCAATTAACCAAACATGTTTTTGATTTAAAAAATACAAGAAAATTATTTTTTCTTTATATTTCCAAAAACAAGATTTTGAAAATAGAAAACAAAAATTGTTACCAAACATAACCTAAGGTTTTCAAATTAGTAAGGATTAAAGGTGGAGGGTAGTCTAGCAAAAATGTTAAAAATTGATGGTTAAATATTGATGCAGAGCCAAAGATAAAAGGGATAGTAAAACTTGATGGTTAAAAATTGCCAAAGAATTAGTGCTTTAGATTTCATGGATCAATAATCCATACAGATTGAGATATTGAAGAGGATGTGAATCATAGGATAGAAGCAAGATGGATGAAGTGAAGAAGTACACAGACATGGGAGTATTTTGTGATCATAGAACACCTATTAAGTTACAAGAGAAATTTTATAAGACTACTACAAGAGCAATTATGCTTTACATAATAAATCTTAGGCTATTAAGAAGCAACATGTTCATAAAATGAATGTAGTTGAAATGAGAATATTATGATTGATAAGTGGAGAATAGTAAAAGAGAGGACATAAAAAATTCATTTAGATACAAGGGTAGCTCTTATTGATGAAAAGATTAGGGAATCACCTAAGACGGTTTAGCCATGAGTGAAGGATAACAATTAATGCACCAATGAGAATGACTTTGTTAGGAATCCCATATTGGTTGTAATATCCTAATAATTGTAGTTCCATTCCTTCAATTAGTAGTTAAATTCCAAGTAGGATTGGGTTAGATAGTTAGTTACACATGTTGGGATTAGGATATAGTTAGTTAGAGCTATTGGCACATGTAACACTATAATCACATGGGTTAATCAATGGGAACACATGCTTAATTGGCAAGCCAATAGGATTGAGCCATGTGTGGCCATTAGGCAGAGAGTTTGAGTTCTATAAATAGTGCATGCACCCATCATTTGAGATATTGAAGAATTAACTCATTCCTTATTTAGTGCATTTTCTCTCTCTTAACATTTTACTATGTAGGGTAACTATCTTGAATTAAGTCAATTTTCTGGTGCTTATTAAATAACTTGATGAACATGTTAAGCATCTTAGAGTAGTGTTGGGAATACTGCTCCAGCACCAGCTTATGCCAAGAGAAGTAAATATACATTTGGCTGTCACGAGGTTGAATACTTGGTGCATATTGTTTCTGCCAAATGTGTGAAAGCAGACCCAAAGAAGACCGCTGCAATGTTAGATTGTCCAGCACCATCTTCTGTTAAAGCTTTAAGGGGGTTCTTAGGTCTGACTGGGTATAACAGGAAGTTTATACAGAATTATGGGCACATAGCTGCTCCTTTAACCAATCTCCTTAAGAAAGATGCCTTTCACTGGTCTAACCAAGCTGATCTGGGTTTTCAAAAGCTGAAATCTATTGTGGCTACTCCTCCCGTCTTAGCTCTCCCAGACTTTACTAAAACCTTTCTTATTGAATGTGATGCATCTGGGATTGGTATTGGGGCTGTCTTGATGCAAGATTGGAGGCCAATTTCCTTACATAACCAAGTATTAAAGGGAAGGAGTTTGTATCTGCCTACTAATGAGAAGGAACTTTTGGCCCTAGTCACTGCAGTTCGAAATCTATGATCAAAACTGTTCAACAGAGCCGTAAGTATCTGTTAGAGCAGAAAATTGGAACTCCTGCCCAGCAGAAATCGATTACAAAGCTCTTAGGCTATCTTTTTAAAGAGGAGTATAAAAAGGGAAGGGAAAATAGGATAGCAGATGCCCTATCTAGGAAAGAATCCATCCAGGAAGAGCAGGAAGTCATGTGTAATGAGCAGCTGGAGAGTACACCAGCTCAGCTATTCCTACTATCTTTCCTTGTCCTACATTGATTGAAGAATTGAGAACTAGTTATGGTAGTGATACATTGATGCGACAATTGTTGCAAGACATTAACCAAGGGAAGGATAAGGTTAAACACTATTCACTGCAGAATGGATTACTTCTGTACAAGGGTCGAACTTATTTGGGACCTACTTGCAATTTAAAGCCAAAGGTTGCACATTCACAACAGTCCCATAGGTGGACATTCTGGGTACTTGAAATCATATCACAAGCTGAAACAGGATTTCTTTTGGGAAGGCATGAGTGTTGATTTAAAGAGGCACATAAGGGAATGTGAGGTGTGTCAACAAAATGAAGTCAGAAACTTGTTAGCTAGCTGGTCTTCTGCAACCTCTACCCATTCCTAGAAAACCATGGGCTGAGGTTAGCATGGACTATGTTGAAGGTCGTCCTAAATCCCACAGATGTGAGGTTGGTGTTGTTAGTGGTTGACAGGCTAACAAATTATGTGCATTTCATAGCATTGTCTCACCCTTATGCTGCCTCTAAGGTGGCTGCTCTCTATGTTCAGCCTGTCCTAAAGCTGCATGGGATGCCTACTTCCATAATTAGTGACAGAGATCCAAGCTTCACCTCAGCCTTTTGGCCAGAACTGATGACATTGCAGGGAGTGCAGCTTGCTATGTTTTCTGCATATATTCCTCAAATTGATGGGCAGACAGAGGTGGTAAATAAGAGCCTTGAACGTTATTTGAGGTCATTTGCTGGAGATAGACCTCAGGAGTGGGTTGAACGGTTACCTGTGTGTGAATTTTGGTTCAATACCAATTATCACACAGCCACAAGATTCACACCCTTTGAGGCTTTGTATGGAACTCCTCCACCTAGACTGCTTGACCATGTGCCTGGCACTTCCAAAGTTGAAGCTTTTGATTCTCATTTGCGATCTTGGAAACAGATACTATCTTTGCTAAAACAGACTTTGATGTTGGCTCAACAAATTATGAAACAGTAGACTGACAAGCATAGGTCTTCAAGGTCATTTCAGATAGGGGATTGGGTTTACTTAAGGTTGCAACCTTATAAACAACAGTCCATGGGTCTTAGAGCCTCCAATAAGCACTTTCCAAGGCATTTTGGGCCTTTTCAAGTGCTGTAGTAGGTGGGAGAAGCAGCTGACAAGTTGAACCTCCCTCCTGATTCCAGAATTCATCCTGTGTTCCATGTTTCCTGTTTCAAGAAGAAGGGTCAAGGTATATCTCCTATGACTGAACCAATAGCTATTTTACAGGAAAGGGTGCACCAGCTCAGAAATAGGACCATCACAGAGGTCTTAGTTCAGTGGCAGGGTTGTGCTCTTGAGAATGCTACTTGGGAGAATTTGCATGCCTTCAAACAAAAGTTTCCTCACCTTGCGGACAAGGTTCTTTTAAGGGGAATGTAAAATGTTAGGAATCCAAAGTGACATGCGTGCAAATGGGAGCAACTGCCATTGAGTTAACTGCCACATCTATTTAATAGTGGTAGTTATGAGAAGTTAGGATTCTGTTAGTGCATGTTAAATATTAGCAACGTGATATGTTATACCATGTTGTGTATGCTAGAGTGGATGCGGAAGGAAAAGCATAGAGTAGGAACACCATGAACACGAGGGTTACGTGGTTCAGCCTTGTCGGCCTACATCCACGGAGGAATCCCTTAAGGGCTACATCTTTATTATGTATAAGAGTGTAGTACAATAATCTGTATTACAATGAGTCATAACATGAGTATATATAGGCGACTAAACCCTAGACTACTAGTACAAGCAGGATTAGGCTTGGGCCTATTACATTGGGCTAATATGTCTAATATATATATCTCTAACACCCTCCCTCAAACTCAAGGCGGAAGCTCGATGAAGGCTTGAGGTTGGATAAGCATGAGAAGATCTCTTGAAGATGCCATGAATAAAGCCATTGAAGAAACCACAATGAAGAATGTGCCAATTGACCAATTTTGGAGCTTCAAATGAAGAAACAGAGCTCAGAATTGGAATCTACGCGAAAAACTAAGCAAGATAGGCCCTGTTGGAAATTTTGACTTTTGGTCAAAGGTCAACGCAAAAAGTCAAAGTCAAAGTCAACTGGTCTAGGGTCAAAGTCAACGGATACTGGTCCGGGTCGGTTCTGGGTTTTCGGGTCGGATCACGGGTCGAACAGTGGATCCGCTGACGTCATCCTATGACGTGTCGATGACGTGTTTAGGGCTGACGTGGACATGCTTGCGTGGCTGCTGACGTGGACTGATGACGTCATTAGCTGAGTTCGGCGCGTGTCAGGCGCGTGCTCAGTGTACCGGCGCGTGGAGGAGCAGCCAGAAGTCCAGGTGGCGCGTGGAGGCGCGTGCGACATCGTTTGAATGCCATTTTTCTTCAGTTGGCAGATCGGTTGTCGGCGAGGCTTTCATGGTGGCGCGTGTACATGAAAACGATTTGGAAGTCAGGGAACCTGAGGCGGCGCGTGGGAGTTTTCCGGACACAGCTGTGGCGCGTGGAGGCGCGTGGCACGGCTTCCGGTGACTGGATTTCTGGGTTTTCCTTACGGGAGACCGAGGAGCACGCTTGTGTGGTTGGTTTCTTCAGGCGAAGGCTTGATTTGCACAGATCTGTAAGGTGAGTGGTTCGACTTGCTTGAGAGATCAGAGATGTAGCAGCGAGGCAGCAATGGAGTTTCCATGGGAGTTGCGTGATGTTGTAGACCCAGATCTGAAAGAAGGCATGGGCATTGTTGTGGATCTGTGTTACGCACGTGAGAATCTTCTTTGCTTGCTAGAGATTTTGTTTGATGCCAAGAACGAAGTTTGGCTTTGATACCATGTTAAATATTAGCAACGTGATGTGTTATACCATGTTGTGTATGCTAGAGTGGATGCGGAAGGGAAAGCATAGAGTAGGAACACCATGAACACAAGGGTTACGTGGTTCAGCCTTGTCGGCCTACATCCACGGAGGAATCCCTTAAGGGCTACATCTTTATTATGTATAAGAGTGCAGTACAATAATCTGTGTTACAATGAGTCATAACATGAGTATATATAGGCGACTAAACCCTAGACTACTAGTACAAGCAGGATTAGGCTTGGGCCTATTACATTGGGCTAATATGTCTAATATATATATCTCTAACAGTGCATAACTGTACTGTACAATCAGTTAGTTAGTTGGATATTCTGTTACTTGCCCATTGAGGGACTGTACTTGTATAAACTGGCTTTGAGGCCTCAGCAATAATCATTGAAGAATTAACCAGAAACTACCCTATTCTTTCCACGCTTCTTGGAGGCTTGGTTGTCCTCAAATTCAACCAAAACAATCTTTACCTCTCTTACTACTTCACAGACTTGATTCAAGTCAAAGAACTGAAAGAGGTTGAAGACGTGATATAACATTGATAGAAATAATATAGATGACATGTTAATTAAGGAGGAGACAAAGATTATGATTTTGATGGTGGCAAAAGCATAGAGCTTCTTAAAGTAAAGAAATCAATTACGAAGGAAAAGTGGTAACATATCCACTTTTCTCCCATATGCTATTTCAAATGCATATATTTTCATGAGTTTTGTATCTGCATATGCCTTCAAAAGAAGGGGAAAATAATTGTCCAGTTAACTAAAAAATGTAAAAGAAGATAAAGCAGAAGTTCTTTGATGAAATTTGTAAATTGCTTATAGATAAATCAATTTCCTTCTCAAATTGTGTCATAAAAATTTATACCTAGCATTGATATTGATTATTGATCTTAAATGCTTTTCTTCACTATTAACAATCACAATTACTCCCAAAGAATAAGAACAAATACCTTATGAAAAATATAACAAATTGGTATTTAATTAGTAGTTTTGACAATCATATCCTAAACTTCAGCTATATTCTCAAATCATGTTTTATTTTATTAAGTATAAGTAATTAATGATCTGATTGCAAACGTTGAAGATGATGAGAGAAAAGGTGGTTCTTCTCTGTCCATTTGCTTCTCTCTGATTTCTTTGTTTTTTATTAATTAAATTTTTTTTTTTAATTGTGGGGTTTTAATTTTCTTGCAAAGAGTTTTTAGTGGTTTGTCTGAATTGTGAAGAAGTTTGTGATAGAGTAATGGTAGAGATGGGTTTGTTGTTTTCCTTTGAATACTGAGGTTTTTCAAAACTAGGATTGTTTTCTTATTTTGCAGCGGTAATTTCTTATCTTCTCACAGTGGGGTTGTGGGGCTTGATTTTCTTGTCTTCTTTTTAATTTTGCTTGATCTAGCTACAGAGTTGTTGTATACAGATGGTCTTTTTTTTTTTTTTTTTTTTTGCTTCTCTCTTGTGGCTTTCTCTCCATCTGTCAAGCTCTTCTCTCTCTTCCCTCTCCTCTTGATATGGCTGTGGTGGTGATGGTAGGGTTTTTTTTTTTTTTTTTTTTGGTTGTTGTTGTGGCAATGGGTTGTGATTGTCAAAGTGGTAGTTGGTGGAGTGGTGGTGGAGGTGGTTGTGGTTGGTTGCTAGAGTTTTTTGTGGTGGATGTTTTTATTATTATTTTAATGAGCTCTTTATATATTATTTTAATTGAAGTGGTAAAAAAATATAACCATTGATCTTGGGTGTGTTATAAATATAACACACCGTGTTAAAATAGATAAAGTGAATTTTTGAGATGCTAAAACTAAAAATTTTAGCTCCATTAATACTAATACTCTAAACTGCTATAAAAATAGATATTTACTGTAGCTAGAAGTCGAAGGTAATGTTTTTAGAATTAGCAACTTTGATGCAATGGGTTTTTTTAGTCCTTTTGGTGCTAAAATAGCAATTTAGCAATTTTAAGAGTTTTGATGTGAATGCTTTTAGAAGCCATATAAAATCATAAACTTATAATTCATAAATATAATTTTTTAAACATAATATAATTATTATTTATTTGTGTGTGAATTTTCAAAATCAGATTGTTGAATTTCATGTTATTTATATTCTTAACATGAATGTCAAATTAAAGTAGTTATTTCATTTTTTCTTTGGCTTATACATTTTTTTATATATGTTTTCTATGTTTTGGTATTAGGGAGAGAAAGTTTGGATTTGAGAAATTTTGTCAAATTTCTAACATAGCTTATGTAAAAAATTCTATTAATATATATTATATAGGAAATGATATTTTTATGCTTCACCTTTTAAGTTCTTGATTTTTATTTTAATTTTTTAATTTTTTATTTTTGTTTATCATTCTTTCTTGCAACCCTAATTTAGGTTGATGAATCATTGTGTTTCTTATAACTCTATTTTGGGTTAATACTTTTTGGTGTTGTGTATTTTCAGTTTAATTTTTGTTTGAGTTAATATTTAGTCATTTTGGAAGTGAGAATATGAATATATATCAAAATACAATCTTGGCTATGTATTTGAATATGCCTATCAATTATTTGAGTAATATTGAGTGTAATTTTGGGATGAATTTTGATTATTGTGGCGGGCAAAAAATAAGTCAAACATACTTTTTTCCTGACACAATTAATTTGTAGAGGTGGGATACCAATCAACCTTTAATACCCTTGTTTAGATGGATTGAACTAACTGGAATTGAAAGGATTAATGTTAAGTATAATTATGTGACATAAGAGTTGGTTAAAGATAGCCTTGGATGGCTTATATTATGTTCCTTAGGTTTGGTCCGAGATACCGATTACACTTGTTCTTTAATTACAATCATAATTTTCTATATCTCTTTGTTCTTAGATGTTTTCATCCTCCTTTCATGGAGGTTTCTCTGCCTTATATAGTCTCCCAGGTTGTATCTTAGCTGATGAGAATCAACAAGCACCATTAAAGATTGCATGTTCCAGTTGGGCCTATTACTAGACCAAGATCCAAAAAGATCAAGGAAGCACTTAATGGGCTGATTCAAGAGATTTGGGTTGATTCTAAAACGAGCATTCCAAGCTTGGCCCAAAGGAAGATGAAGGTGTAATAAACTTAATCCAACCTATTGATATGGCTGATCTTGCTTAATTGGGCGTAACTTTTGTAGCAATGGTGTGGATTAATGGCTAATTGACTTTCCAGTTTTATACCAATTAATTGGCTGACTGACTTGCCTTCCTTAGGTGTGATTTTCTTACCCAGTTTTGTCTATTTTTGGCATGGAGGAGCTGCTAATTTCTGACCAAATCAACCTTAATTTTAGGCTTCTATTATTTAGTCCTTTTTTAGCTATGTTTTATAAATAACATGCACTCATTATAATCAGGGACGAATTTTTGAATGAAAAATCAAGCAAAAACGCTAGGTTGCTTCTTCTGTGATTTCTTCAAAGAACTTGTGAACTTATTAAGGATTTTTCCTTGTGGCATTCAAATTTAATACCTTCGGTTTGTGATTCAATTATAATCATTGGCTTGAGATTTGTTACTTTATACATTTGGTTCGCATTTCATTTATAGAGATTGGGTCGGGTTTTCTATCAAAAATCTAAATTTTAGCTTTCTTGGGCAAGTATTCCAATATTGTTTGTTGGGTCTCAAAGCGTGTCGATTGAGGTTCGCATCATTTGGTATTAAAGCACAAGCTCTAAAATCAAGTTAACTATCCTTTTATCTTTTGCTTCTTGTTATCGTCCTATCTTGTTCCGTTTGTGTTCATTATTCCTTGTTCTTGTTTTGTATCGTGCACCAAGTTAAAATCGTACACCAAGTTTAGAAAAAAAAAGTTAGAAAAGAAAAAAAAAATTGTTTGTAGTTTCAGTTCTCTCAAACCAAAAAAAAAAAAATATATATATATATATATAATATTTTCTTGCCGTTGGTATTAGTTAAATACTACAATTTGAATTTCTTGATCAAGTT